>JAQZBX010046701.1:0-20692 GCA_029593785.1 Cabassous unicinctus | reverse complement strand
AAAAAAAAAAAAAAGAAAAATAGAAAAGCCATTGATTATACACTTTGGATAGATCATATAATATGTAAATGTATCTCAATAAAACTGCTTTAAAAAAAAAAATGCACGAATAACCAGAAATAGCAGCTATGTACAGCAGGGGAAGCATAGAGAGACTGAGAGGTGAAGAATTTTCTTGCATGTTTGTCTGTTTTTTGTTTATTATTATTATTTAAATAATGAAGATGCTCTAATAATGATTGAAGTAATGAATACACAAGTATGTGATTATATCAAATACCACTGATTACACACTCTGGATGAACTGTATGCTTTATTAATATATATCAATAAAATTGATTTGCTTAGAAAAATAAACTGAACAAATATTATGTATGTTAATGTTACAAGATGTTAATCGGGCAAAAACAAAAAAAACACTAAGTGAAAGAAATCAGATACAAAGTACTACATACTGCATGATTCCATTTATATAAAATGGAAATATAAATTAACTTATAAAGATGGAATTAGATGGGTGGTTATGTGGGGCTGGAGAAGGATAGAGGGATTGAGAGGTGATTGCTAAGGGGTATGGAGTTTTCTTTTTGGAGTAATGAAATTGTTCTAAAATTTTTTGTGGTGATGAATGCACAACACTGATTATACTAAAAGCCACTTGACTGTACACTTTGGATAGACTATATGATATGTGACTGTATCTCAATAAAACTGCTTTAAAAAAACAGAAAACCAATCAAAATTGTGAGACACGCCATTCATCATGCATTGGTACATGATCTACTTTTTAAAACACAGTAAGTTCATACATCTGTAGTCCCCAAATTAATCTATGGCTCTATTTGCAGATCCTACAAATAGAATACCATTAAGCAAATAAAAGTAGTTCAAAAACCAGCATCCAATGAACCATTTTTGGCCAATAATAGCTGCTGTATTTCACTGAATCTAAGATGGTCTCAATTATAAGATGCACCATTATTTTACATATTATTTTAAAAAAATAAATTGTTAACTCTGCCAACTTAACAGTTAAGACACCATTGATTATTAGATGTATTTCAATTTCAAGGATGCTGAAATGTAAAAGATGTGTCTCAGAATCAATGCTACTAGGTATATTTCCACTATTAACTCCATGGACACAATTTATTGTTAATAACATGTTTTTCTAAAGTCAAAACATTTCAGTTCCTTCATGCATGTCTATAATTTTCTAACGAAAAAAATACTTACATCATCACAAGACATGTTATACTCTGCTAATACAGTTCGACATCGAGCAGCTATACTGAACAAATGTGGTTAAAGAAAATTTTATCATTTCAAGACTAAGTTTTTAACAATCACCTAGATCATGCAAAGAGGTGCTTTAATGTACTTCAGAGAATAAAATTCAATCAGTAGTAAAGGATACATTGATGGTGCGACTACTCGCTTGTGTATTCCAGCAAAGAACAAGCCTATTAGAGTGATGCAGCTAATGGTAAAAAATGGATGATTCCACAATGATGTGAAGAAGGACACCTGTAAAAGAAAAGTTTGAAATATCAAAATGTTAAAATTCCTATAATACTAATTCCTACCTCCCCGCTTGTGTGTAAATACATATAATTGTTTTATCATCTAAACTAGGATTTGAAGACTTCCAATAACCCTATTTCTCTGTATTGCTATGCTGTAAAAATAAAGTATGCTTTATATCTTCTATATAGCAAAGCAATATAGCAACACTCCCCTCATTCATTCCAAATACTGGAACTATTATAAATCCATTTCTATATTAAAAAACCAACCCTATCAGAGGTATTTACCAACCACTTCCTAGATGCTCAGATCAGTGCAAAGCAATATAAAAAGCACAAGACTATAAGCTCCATGAGAGCAGGGACACTGTCTTATTCATTGCTATTCTCTCAATATCTGAAAGAGCACTTGATATAAAGAGGTGCTCAATAAATATTGCTGAATGAATGAGAACACCAGACAAATACAATTTAGTTACTTTCCCTTTTAAAAAGCTCCCTTAAGATCTTGAGTTTAGCCAACCTTGCCATCCATAACCTGGTCCCAATGTTCAGCTCCAGCCACACTTCCACACATATGCTACCAGGTTAAGCTCATCTATTCTATCTGACTAACTCTCACATATCCTTATGAAATTCTGCTCCAGCATTACTCTTCCTCTCTGTAAAAGCAAATACTGAGTTTTGTCCCCCACCCCCCACCCCCCAGGTGCCGGGGACAGGGAATAAGCCTTGGACCTCTTATGTGGGAAGCTGGCGCTCAACCACTGAGCCACATCAGCTCCCCTGAGTTGTTTTTTTCCACTTGTTTGCTTGTTGTTGTTTTTTTGTTTTTAGGAGGTACCAGGGACCAAACCCGGGACCTCCCATGTGGGAAGCAAGCACTCAACTGCTTGAGCCACATCTGCTCCCAAGTTTGGTTTTAAAACTACTGAGATTTAGATGGTTATTGGACATTCACGGAGGGAAAAAAAAAAAAACAGAAAACTAATACTTATCCATTAAGGAATTAGAATAGAAAGGGCTAATTTCAGGCCTGGCCATAATCACTTAACAGTAGAAAACATGACAATACATGATTCCAAGAATATGTAGAGAGACAAGGGCCCAGGGTCTAGGATTGAATGAGGAGGAGGAGGCACTGAAACCAGGCTACTAGGGAATGTTTATGGAAGAAGCAAAGAAGACACGTGTTTAGTGAATATGAAAAAAAAGACACAAAAAGACACTAGTAACTTAGATGGGAGCAACAAAACCAAACTAAGTGCACTCCCATACCCATACCAGGAGATGTATACATATTTCAAGACAGAGATATCAATTATGAAAATCACAAGGCATATGGCCTAGCATGGTTCTGGTTAAATAAATTTGTCAAAGAAATGAGAGACTAAAAATATCAGGCAAGGAGAAGCTCCCAGAAGAATGACACCCTGAAAAAAGGTCAATATTCCAGGGGACTGTCTTCTTAAAACCTCTGGGGACAGTTTAATCCCCACAAGTAAGCTATGTTTTGTGTGGCCTATACCATGTTAGCAAATATTGTGCTTTGTTGAATTTTAATTGTAATTAGATCAGTATCAAGTGTCAGCCTTCTTTCCTCCAAGGCAAGAATAAACTACATCCACATAGCAGTTGTCCCCTTTAAATCAGGCATTCACGTACTTTCCAGTTTGCCATATTCATTCTCTCACTGGTTTCTTCCAGCCAGCCACTAGCTTTTGAGTTTGTGACTCCTGTTACAGACATAATTGCTGGTTAAAACTCTGTCAAGTTTGGGGTTATTAAACACTGAAAAACACGGAGCCAACCCTTAGGCTAATAGTTATATCCTCACCTAATTTAGAAAATTATATTAACTACAGAGTTTGGGGTCTATTTCAAATTACATTTAATTCTGTGTTTTATTAAGATCTCAACTAGCTGAAATCAGCTTATATTTTTCCCAATTAGAAGTCAGATTCATTTCCCAAGATAGGCCTTTTTCAATCTTCTTGCCAGCCTCCTTCCATTCTTCCCCTAAAGATGAATACCAAGTGCAGCCTAAGGATGAGATTTTTATAAATGAACACACAGGAGAGTTTCCTGTCTGCTATGAAAACCCCTCCATTAACATAAAGTTCCATCCTCCCCTGCTTCCTATCCTTTTGTCTCCACCTTAGTGGATAAGGCAGGGAGATTACATGCTAAATAAACCCCTGCCAATCTGAATTGCCATTTAGACTAATGACAAAAGTCTTACCATCAGATTTACCTTCTGTATATCCTAAAAAGTTATAAAGCCACTGAAACTATAGTCTACTTAATTACAGTTGCACTTTTTTTTTTAAGGGGAAGAGGAAGAGGGTTAAGAATTATAAGATTAAAATATCATTACTGGGAAACAGATGTGGCTCAAGTGATTGGGCTTTCATCTACCATATAGGAGGCCCAGGGTTCAATTCCCAGCGCCTCCTGGTGAAAGGCAAGCTGGCCCACGCGGTGAGCTGGCGCGCACGGAGAGCTGGCCCACACAGAGTGCTGGTCTGCGCAGGAGTGTAGCCCGCACGGAGAGCTGGCGCAGCAAGATGACACAACAAAAAGAGACACAGAGGAGAGACAATAAGAGACGCAGCAGATCAGGGAGCTGAGGTGGCGCAAGAGATTGAGCGCCTCTCTCCCACTCTGGAAGGTCCCAGGATCGGTTTCCGCCTAAAGAGAAGACAAGCAGACACAGAAGAACACACAGAGAGCAGACAGCAAGCACAAAACGAGGGGGGGGGGAAATAAATAAATAAAATAAATCTTAAAATAGATATATATCATTACTATCTAAATAGAACTGGGGGGGTGGCAGTTCACAGAGAAACTGGAAACTCTTGGTTCTCTAACAAAAAAGCTGGGGTTTGAAATTAAAGCACAAGTTAGTAGAAAGAGGTACAAATTTGAGAAATATGCTATCAGCTTCAACAAAAGGATGCTTCAAGATATGAATCACAGCTGTAGCTGCATTTGATATAGGGGTATTACCCTTGGATAGCATCAACTGGAAAATCTCTTAAGGTCCCCAATATTAAACGTCAAGGAAGAAATTATTTTAGAGATAAATGCTAAGAAAGAAAAGCTTTGTTATCTCGCAGAATTGATATATATGTCCTCTTCACAGACAATGAAAACCATGGAATCGAATGGGAGTTTATTGATCAGGTATCTCAGAGACTAATTCATAACTCAATTCTGGCAACTGTGCCAACCACATGGCCTACGCACCAGTGACCCTGGTTCCCTCCTGGTTTTAATTTCCTAGTCTAATCTGTATTTTATCCAGCCCTGCCTTTCGATTATTATTTACATTCTGCTATTTTTCGTAGGTGCTTCCTGTAAAGTCATCTCAAATGCTTTACAGAACGAAGAAAGATATTAACAAAGATGACTCATAGAAGAAAATGTTGTAATTTTATAAAACTGGCACCAATAACATTAAATGAACAGAGCAGAAAAGAAAATGTCCGCACTGAAGTATGTAATATGTATTACACAAGTTCAGAAATGAATGAAAAGTAATGTAAGTGGAATAATATTTCCTAAGTCCTTTTCCTGTAAAGATACTTAATCCACAACAGCCAACCAAAATTTTCCTTAAGCAAATTAATATAAAGCATATTTTAATATAATAATTAATATTACTATTAGTAATAGGTAACATTTGAACAATATTTTACAATTAACAAAGCATTCCTATATCTATCATCTCAGTTAATCTATTAAAGATTTTAAAACAAAACTTCTACCTTTTGTGTCTCGGGATCTATTAACCAGTTCCATGCACCAGTAGCTGTACAGACAGATACCACTATAAGAAGCACTGATGAAAGATAAACACGAAATTAGTAAGCAAATAACCCTTAATATTTGATACAACTACCACCAGTTCCTATTGAACGACAGTGGAAGGATGCAGCACTTTAGTAAATGGAAAATGCACTGGACTAAGGAATTAGGAGAGTTGCCATATGACCTTGAGCAATTCTCTAAACACTGTGAACCTTGAGTGAGGATGACCCCTTATTACTACTCAAAACTTATTCTGTCATATAACTTTCAATGTGCTTTGCAGATCTTATAAACCCAAACTTTAAAAAAAAAAAAAAAAAGACCCTCTCATCTAATCTAAACAAGCCAAACAAAAACTCCTCTTTGTATGCACTCAGTCAAGACTAAAGGTTTTTGTCTTTAGGACAGACAACTGTCTGCAGCTGAATTAAACAAAGGTCAGTGTTAGGAAGTGTGCAATCAGTGTTGACAGTGACAACAATCAGTATCATATTTTCTTGAAGGGACTAAGGTCAGAGTACATAAATTGTGTCTTCTCTCTACAAAGCTAGAATTATTTAGAAATTCTCAATAGCTAAAAGTAAAAGGTAAAAATAAATGGTATTATAAAAATATAATAAAAGGGAACCAAAATCTAGTTAACATTCTAGAGCTCATGGCAGTTGTCTTTTAGTTGGGGTGCATACATTTTTTTCCAGAAGGTACCAGGGACCCAGGACCTCGTACATGGGAAGCAGGTGCCCAACCACTGAGTCACATCTACTCCTCAATGAGAGTTGGTTTTTCTTTTGTTTTTAGGAGGTACTGAGGATCAAACCCAGGACCTTGCACATGGAAAGCAGGGGCTCAACCACTTGAGCTACATCCATTCCCCACGTTTTTAAAATGTAGAAATCAAGCTCGAAGAACAATAGAAATATAGTAAAACCATAATTATCTAGAATTCCTGAAGTTGTGCTTTTAGAAGAGGTAAATCACAGAAGAACAATCTCATTTTAGGTATTTAATAACAAAATCAATATTTCAAAACTATGTTCTAAGTTTACATTTCTAGTAGCAAATACTATTTTACACAGGTATATATATTTTTCATTTTGTTGTTTTGTTTTTTTTATCGGGAGGTCCCATGGATCGAACCTGGGTCCCTCCATATGGGAGACGGACACCCAACCATTTGAGCCACATCCGTCCCCCGGTATTTTTTTTTTTAAATGAAGCAAAAGCAAAATCAAAACGCACTTAGAAGGGCCCTCATACACATGCCTTCATTTGATTGGTACATTACCCAAGTTGATGCCATTTAAATATAAGTCCATGACTCAAAGAAAAAGTAAAGTATGTTCATTATATTAGATTTTATAAGACAAAAAAGCATCATCTACATTTTAAAAGATTCTCAGTAACAATGAAACAAAGGTTTTGGGGGGATCTCTAGGTAAACCAGAAAACTTGAGAAAATCATTCCTTGTGAATTCTGATTAATCAGAACTCACATCACATGATTAAACTTTTGCAAATAGATCTAATAAAAATTATGCAAAAAAATCTTGGCATAGAAAAGACTCTAACTTCAATAGTGTTCTTTTGGCTCCACAAACTGAGTTATAATTCAAAATGTCTTCCCTGCGTGCTGCTGTACTTCCTTCTTGATATGTATTACATTTCAATAATGGAAATCCAAGAAATTAAGACTGGTCCCAACATAGGTTAGCAAAAGCATTTTGTTTGCTGATGTCATCACTTGTATAGCTGTCTGCATCTCAACAGGGCAATGACAATTCTTTCAAATCATATTTTGCAGCACACCTTTTATATGTAAGTCTCATGATGTTTATGAACAGTAATAAGGTGATTTTTTTCCTAGGTCAAAGAAAAACTATGCTCTTTTAAAAATCAATAAAGGATAATTTCCTCCTATTCAATTCATAGCCTTTGAAAGTATATATGTAATTAAAAACATTTTACTTCATTTCATTAGAATATAGGCAAATAGAATATAGGCAAATATAGGCAAATTGAAACTTCATTTCAATAGAATATAGGCAAATTGTGAAGTTGCTAAATAGGCTACTGAAATTTATTGTTTTTATCAAACTTGTGATATTTAATAAAATATAATGTATTTTAATGAAAAAAAAAATTCAACCACACAAAATAGATTTTTCTTAAGGGTGACCAATTATGAATTCTCCTTAACAATTATTTTACAATGTACCATTTACAATGTTAAATTTTTAAAAAATCATCAAAACAAAAGGAAATCTTATGGTTTAGTGGCATCTTAAAAGCAAGCATTTGTTAATCAGAAGATTTACATAAAAGTAAATCATTCTTAGGCAGGGATGAAGTAACAATTGCCAGTTTCTTTTCCTCAAAAAAATCCAGTGAACTTACTTCTCCAACGTCCAGTGGCAGGTTGCAAACAATGAATATATTCGGTAAGTCTTCTCTCGAAAGCCTTGAGATCTAAAAGATTTCAATTTTCTAATTAGCCACTTTGACTAGTTTTAGTCTATTACAGTGAAATTTTAGACACTAACTGCTTCGTGTATAACTGCACCGTTTACTTCGTTTACTACCACAAGTTTAAGCATATGACAGTAACATCAAGTTTAATTCCAATGTCACATACTGTATAGGAAATCGGCTGGTTCATGTTTAGAAGTTTCAGAATATGGTATGTGGAAAATCAGCAGCTGGCTCCAAAAACTAGATTTGTGGGGGTTACAAATACAAGGATCAAACTCAGATCGAGTTTTAATTCTGTCGTCACCAAGAACTTTGTATTAGAACTATCCATTAATTACCTAACACCAAAGTCCTCGAGGTCTATTTGGTGATTACCGGTTTCCACTTTCTAGCTCTTATATTTAATTAACGGCTGTGCTTGCTGTTTGGTCTTACTGGGCTTATTGACACTGCTAATGTACCCGTAAATGGGTGTGGAGACACACTCCCCTTGCCCGCTCGAATGGGCAACAGGTGATCTTCGTGGCACTATCCAACTGACGACTAAAAGACAGGGGCGTCCAAGGTATTCCCCCCTGAATGAGCAAGGCAGGGTATCATTTCCATAGTCGCATTTTTGAACTTTATACGGAAACCAAGAAATACTTTCTTATCCCAGAAGTAAGAGAAACTACAAGCAGAATTAGGGAAACAACTAGTAGGGATTATTAAAATAAAAATGAAAGTGAAGTGAACTAACACACGCACAAAGCGTAAGACGCAAGTAGCGAATGAAGTAGAGCCTGGGGAGGAACCCCACGGCCTAAGCTGCCGGGAGGTGGGGTGGGGTGGGAGTGGGGGCCCAGACGCACCATCCCTAGCACCCACGGAGGCCCCGAGCGCCCGCACCAGCTTCTGGCAGGGTCCCGAAGCCCCATGGCCCCCTGGCCCAGGCCCGGCGGCCCCATGTCCAGAAATCGGTCAGTCCATCCTCCGGGGCCTCCTCTCCCCAAGACCCGGTCTCCGTGGCTCCAGCCCCTCCGCTACCCTACCGGCGTCCGTGAGGAGACCCGGGGCGGCCCGGGAGACCCAGGAGGCCCAACCTACCTTCCGCCTGCTCCAGCGAGTTCATGTCGTGCGGTAGCTCCGGTCACCGCCTCGGTCCCATCCGCATCGCAGCTCCGCGATCCCCACCCCGCCCGCAGCGCCAACTCCCACCCCTAACCGCTCCTCACTGACCCCCCAAGTCGCACCGCCCCCTGCCTAGACCCGCTACGCTCATTGGGCACGCCCTCCGAACCCTCCAACTAAGACACTTTTCTATTGGCTTACGACGGCACTGGCCGCGGAGCCTAGCGTTGGACGGTCAGCCGGAGGGACCAAGAACTGCCGACGGCCGGGTTGGCGTAGCGCTGGCGCCGCCTCTTGCCCAGGGGAGGGAGTGCAGCCGGCTCGGGCTCATTTCGTTCGTTCTTCCGAAATGATTAAGCACTCTAGGTTCTGGGCAGTTTTCCTGCCACTGCGGCGCGACGCAAAAATCAAGGAACTGAGCCTGCTCTCAAGGAATTCATGGTCTAATAGGGGAAATAAGATTTGTACAGAACTAACTAGACCAAAGAATTGGGTTTCCTTACTTATGGTCGTTTCTTTTCCCAGGTATGCAGCCCCTTAAGTAAGGATTTCTCCTTTGGTTACTTATTTCTCACGTCACTCAACTTTCCTAAACTAAAAAGGAGGTAAAGTGTGAACACCAATACCTGTTACTTAAAAAAATCTGAAAGGTTTTGATTATATATTTATATTTGATTAAAATTCCTTCTTGTTCATTTCCTTGTGTTGATTCATTTATTCAAGAACTATTTATTGTGTGACGTGCTGGGTGCTGTATTTATCAGAGATAGAGCTATAAGGCAGACAGACAAGATTCTTGCCCTTCAAGTCCAAAGACGGGGAGCCAATGTGGCTCAGTGGTTGAGCTCTGGCTTCCCACATATGAGGTCCCAGATTCAATCCCCGACTCTGGTACCTCAAATAAAAATGAAAAATAAAGTCCAAAGGGTACAGCGGGCAATAAGCACGTGAATCCGTACTTTCAGAAAAAGAACATTCTCTGAAGAAAGTAACAAGGTAATGGGATACGGTAGTGTTAGAAAAAACGGTGCTTATTGGGACTCCGCGAACGGTGATTGCAGGCGGAAAGTTTATTGGAAGCTTTTCCAGTGGAGGGTATCTGAAAAATAGACTTCTGCCCGCCCTTGGCAGAGGCAGTCATGAATTTATACAGTACATCTATAGGCGGGAAAATGCTTAGTCGGTGGGAGGTGGTTGCGGCTTGGGTAAGACCTGAGGGCCAATAGGGTACTATAGAGGTGAATTTTTTCCCTTGTATGGCTAGGGGGTGGTGGGCTAGGGGTAATGAATTCCAGGGATGCAGGAGGGGTTGGTGGTGCCATGTGGCTCCTTTGTCTATTCTTGTGAGGAAATGAGCTGTATCTGAGCAAGTAGGCTATGACTTGTTCAACCACTCATGTAGGCTACGGATGGGGAATGCAAGTCACTGTTTGTTAACCATTGTAAACCTTGTAATCAGTTAATTAAACCTTGTAAGGGAGAAACCTCTAACGTGTAGGATGACAGAGAACAAGGTAGGTAGCAGGAGCAAGTGTTCCTATAGGGATTTTGTGGGAGGAGACATTTGAGCTGAGAACCCAAAGATGGATGAGAAGAAACCAGCCATGCAAAGATGAGGGCCAAGAAGGTTCCAAGCAGCACTGGGATTTTGTTCACTATTGGTATTTTGTGTATTTTATTCATCCTTCAACCTTCCTCCTCCCTGTTGTCAGAAGAATTCAGTGATTTCCTTGCACCCCACGGCCCATAACTTTACTTTGTAGATTCCTTAGCACTTCTCAGTTTAGGGAGCCTTCCTCTGGACTAAATCCTTTACATGTGTTATCTCATTTAACCCTCAAAAGCAACAGTTTTTAAACTGTGAGTCAAAACACATCACAGGGGCATTAAGTCCATTTAATGGTCATGACAATTATTTTTTTTTAAATCAACTAAAATAGAGAGCGGATTGAGCTCCACATGGGAGGTCCCATGTTTAGTTCCCAGTGCCTCCTAAAGAAGACAAACAATGAGCAGACATGGAGCAAAAAAAAACAAACGAGCAGACAAAGATCAAACATATGAGGGAGCCATCTTGGGGGTGGCGGCGGGAAATGAACTAAAATAGAACTAAAAATATCAACATCACTGGAAGTAAGGATAAGTATTGTTTCATGAGCTTTCCTTTCAGTTGTACGTGTGTGTATATGTTTGTATATTGTATCTGGTCACAATGTAAAGTATTTACCCAACTGAGGATTCCATTAAAAAAAATTTTTTTTGAAAATTTATAAGCTACCAAAGTTGTTATTAATAGGCCTGTTTTACAAATTTAAAAAATGAAGTGAGTTTGCCCAGATTTTGCAAATATTGTTATAGCCCGGATTTAAGCCCTAAGCTAAAATATCTTTTTTGACTTCCCGCTCAATGTTCCATTTCCCAACCTCCAAGCCTTATTTGTCACATTTCTCTTTGGTACCCAGCAGAGCTTAAAAAATGTCAACTGAACATCTGTTATATGACAGACTTTCCTGGGCTAGATCCTGGGGAGGTGAGGAGTAAGATAGACTGATGAAAAGGACATTCAAAGTATCATAAGTAGGAGCTTTGCTAACTTCCTGCAAAGGGGACAGTTTCTATCACCTGCAGAGCTTTTGTTTGCCTCAGTGGGGTGTGATCCTTTCTAGAGTTTGGGATGATATCAAGAGGGAAGACTAAAGGCTATCTCCCAGAGTCCTTCCTCTCCAACTTTCACCTTCAACTCAAATAAATATTGAATAAATACTGAACATGCCGTTGAAAGGGTGCAAAATTATTAGCCTGTTGTTGGCACCCATATCTATGGATCATGGGACATTCAAGGTGTGGTAAGGGTCCAGGAGGGCTGAAGAGAAAAATAGAACCTCAGAGGCAGGTTAAGGTGTTTGGAACCTGAGGTGATGGGGATACCAAATGGGAGAGCGGATTGGTAGAAACATCATTTGATTGAATTTGGCAAGAAGATGTGTGGGAGGAGGTGTAAGGGGAGGGGCGAGGGCGGTACGGAAGCTCTAAGCGCGCTGCCTGAGAAAACCGAGGCGTGGACACCATCTTGGTGCCGAATGCCACAACCAATCAGGAGCGGACGCCTTTGCAGCTACCACAGCCAATCGGCTGCTGACATCTGTAGCAATCTCTCCTTGCCATGTGCTTCAAGATGGCCACCGCAGCTCGGCACCGCCCCTTTTCTAGCATACACATTCCATACCTTATATGGACATAAACCCTTCCCAACCAATCAGAATCCGCCCAGTATGCCTTACCCATCCCCGGTTCCACTCATCCCCTCCCGCTCTTTATAAATATCAGAGCCCGCCTAATAAAGTTAGACTTGGAAGCCCAGCCTTGTCTCCGGAGTGTGCGATAGTCTCCGTATTCGTTACTCATCATCCGCTGGTAACCGGGAAGTGTCCATCTCCCCACTCTCGTCTGTGGTTTGAAATGCAGACTCCGGCCTTTGGCTCGCTGTGCTCAGGACGCCTGAGCCCAGTGGGCTGCAACCCCCCTCCCTTTGCCCCCGACCACCCGATCGCCAAGGGAACCGGCCCGGGGGTGGCGATCGGTGGTGGCGGCAGACAGCGGCGGTGGTCGGTGGTGGTCGGCGATCGGCAGCAGAGCCTGCGAAGTCACGCTGACAGCTGGCGCCCGAACAGGGACCATTGTCGTGAACAGGGACCCCATTGAGACTGGACAGGAACCAACGGTAATAGCGCCGTGCGCACTTTCAGGTAAGTAACCCCGTGTATATATTTTTCCTCATGGGCAACCTTCCCTCTTCTGTAAAAACCCCTCAGGCCCAGATTCTCCATGCGCTGTTGGCCAGCCGGCACATTAAGATTTCTGAAAAGGAGCTTGCACAATCCTGGGACCTAATTGTCCAATCCAACCCCTGGCTTACTACAGCTTCCTTATGGGATCCTCAGACATGGGCTAAACTTTTGAAGCGCGTACGCTCGGCTGAAGTGCACAAAGGGAAAAACTTCCCGCTTGGCCTTATCCCAGCCCTACTTGCCATTTACGCCTGCTTAACAGGCGCCCCGCCTGAGGATCCGGCACCCACGCCCCCTGACCTCGATAAAGAGTTCGGTGAAAGAAAGCAACCTCTCCCGCGTTTAGCCGAATCCCCGGGCACCGAGGCCTCTCCTCCCTATGCTGGCGCGGAGGCTCCTCCTTTATATGCTGCCTCTGCTCCTCTTTATCCGTCTTTGTCTCAGGTCCACTCAGGTCCCACACTAAACGTTCCCACGGACACCTCCCCTCCCTGCAAGTCACTTGATGCGTTCAGCGAAGGCAAATTTCACTTAAAGGATCCCTTCCCTGCGAAACGTGCCTGGAAGAGGCCCCCTTCCCCCTAAAACCTTCCGTTAGAAAAGCCCCTCCTCCGAGGGGGGGAAATCACTGCTTCACGAGAGGGAGCAGCCACCCCTCTCCCCGAGCAGCCCCCACCCCCGGTATTTCTGGTGAATCAGCACCGCAATACCGATTGCCCCGAACTCTGGTACCCCCACGACTCTAAGACCATAACCACCCTCCGGAAGGCTGTCCAAGAGGACGGCCTCAACAGCCCGTATGCCCAGATGCTATTAGACAACATCTCCCTACAAATTAATTGCCCCATCGATTGGCAGAACTTAGCTCGCGCTATTTTGGCCCCCGGTGACTATATCACCTGGAAGGCTCTTTATTACGATGAGGCGGAGGCCCTAGCCTGCCGCACCAGAGCCTCAAAATTTACTCCACCCCGGAAGCACAAGCGGATAATGATGACAGCTATTTTGAGCAATGCCGCCTCTGTGCTCAATGGGCCTTTCGCAAAGTAAACCCCAAGGGCACCCCTATCGTGATGTCTCAGTTAGTTCAGAAGCCCAGCGAGAGCTTTGCTGATTTCTATAGCAGAGTCAAGGAAGCCGTAGAGCGCAAAGTAGCACACGCGGCCGCCGCACAGGCCCTTATGACCAGCCTGCTGTGGGAAGGTGCGAACCGAGAGTGCCGCAAGGCTATTGCCCCGCTTAGAAACGGCACCCCTGAAGACTGGGTACTTGCTTGTAGGGATATAGGCTCTAACTCTGCTGCCGTCTTAGCAGCCTCCCTCGCGGGGCACCAGGATAAGACGATTGCCTCTTTAACCGCGTCTCTAACCCAGGCATTAGCCGTCTCCATTAACACAGTCACACGTGCTGGTGCATGCTTCTCATGCAATCAAAATGGCCACTTTGCGCGAGAGTGCCCAAATAGACCCGCCCCATCTGTACCCTTCGCTCCGCCCCCAGTCCAAGCAGGAAACAAGCCTCCTTTTAAATGCCCCCGATGCAGGAAGGGCTTCCACTGGAAGCAGGACTGTCGGTCTAATTTAGATATAGACGGTTGTCCCTTGCCGCCTTTAAACTCCCTGCGGGGCACCTCTCAGCCCCGCCCCTAAGAGAGGATTCCTCCAGCACCCAGCCCTTCATACCTTCCTCACATAGCGACACTAGCCCTCCTCCTTTACCTGAATGTAACTCTTCCTGCAGAATGAAAAGGTTTGTGCAACAGCATTGTGGCAGAGGCTGGCAATCCGAACACGCCCCGCCCCGTGAACCGCCCAACCAGGTCGGGATATATTGGACAGTCCCTATTACCCAGAGCAAAGCATGGTTGACACTTTCAGTGGAAGGACAGAAAATAAAGGGACAAATAGATACAGGAGCTGACGTCTCAGTCCTTTCCGCCAAGGACGTTAGCCCCTCCTGACCATTGGAAGTGGGCCCTATTATACAGGGAGTGGAGGGCCTGCGAACCTCCCAACGAACACGTCACCCACTTAGCTGGTCTGATTTGGAGGGACGCTCAGGCAAATTTCGACCTCTTGTCCTGCCCCACTTAGATAACACCCTCTGGGGCAGAGACGTTTTCACCCAACTCGGAGTAATGTTAACCACTGAAAAGCCCCCCCAATTGTAAGGGCTGCTGCTCCACCGTTAATGACTGTTAAAAGGCCTGCCTTACCGAAGCTCAGGTGGGATACTAGCAGTCCTATTTGGGTGGACCAGTGGCCACTGCCTCGATCCAAGCTCCCACACCTTCTAGAGTTAGTTCAGCAACAGCTAACGATGGGCCACATAGAACCCTCTAGCAGCCCCCATAACTCTCCAATGTTTTGTCATACAGAAAAAAGCCTCAAATAAGTGGAGATTACTCCATGACCTTAGAGCCATTAATTCACACATGGAAAAAATGGGGTCCTTACAGCCCGGCCTTCTCCACCCTTCTGCCATCTTTCGCAATAACTACATTTTTACAGTCGATTTAAAAGATTGCTTTTTCTCTATTCCCTTACACCCTGAGGATCGGCCATACTTTGCCTTTACTGTTCCATCCATTAATAATGCAGTTCCCTCTGAATGGTTTCAGTGGACGGTGCTTCCCCAAGGTATGAAAAACAGCCCCACCTTATGTCAGCTTTTTATCCGCCCTGCCATACAGCCGCTGACTGAGTACTGTCAGGTGATCCATTACATGGATGATGTTTTGATAGCCCACCCTGACCCCGAACATCTCCACACCTGCTTTAAAGTGCTCCTTTCCAACCTTGACGAACTGGGGCTACAGATTGCTGCTGAGAAAGTTCAGACACGCTCCCGTTACAAATTTTTAGGATACTGTATATCCGACAGTCTTTCCTATCTCTCCAATCATTCAGCTCCCAGACACCTGCACCCTAGCGAAACTCCAAGAAATTTGTGGGACCATTAACTGGGTCCGACCTCATCTGAACATGACTACCTTTGAATTTAAACCACTCTTTGAGTTATTAGAAGGTGACTCTGACCCAAGGAGCCACAGAACTCTTACTAACTCTGCCCAGACCTGTATAAAGAATTTCAATGAAAAAATACAAGATTTGCCCCTGGATTGGTTCAATCCAAATACTCCCTTGATGGCCGTTGTCCTGGCCACGAAAGGAGTGCCCACTGGAGTCCTCTTTCAGACAAACCCCCTGTATTGGGTTCACCTTGCCTATAGTCAACTAGGAAAGATTGTTCCACATGTAACCGCCGTTTGCATATTAGGCAGAAAGTTATGGAAAACAGCGTATGCCTCTACGGCGTGGAGCCAGATACCCTAGTGCTCCCTTTTACAGTAGAACAGACCGACCACCTTGCCACAAATAACCTGGACATGCAGCTCCTATTAGAGGGCTTTCCAGGAAAGACTGACAATCATGCTCCCAAACACCGACTCCTCACTGACCTCGTACAGCTTCCCTGTATCCACCGCCCTTCCATCTTCCCTTCCTCCACCCCGATTCCTGAAGCGCCCCTCCTCTTTACTGACGCAAATAAACAGTTCAGTTGCTTCATTCTCAAACAGAAGGGCCACACAGACAAAGTTTGGAGGGAGCAGCACGGTGGTTCTGTTCAATTTGGCAAACTTTTCGCCATCTATAATGCTCTTTTACACCACCAGAACCTACCACTAAATATCTTTACTGACAGCGCTTATGCTGCCCAAGCGGTCAGAGCGCTGCCGCTGGCTGTCCTCCACGGCAAACACACCCTCCTGGACGATCTCCTCTGCCACACCCAAGACATCCTGGAAAATCGGAAACTTCCCTGGTACTTACAGCACTTACGCTCTCACACCAACCTTCCCGGTCCCCTGACCCGAGGGAACGAACAAGCTGACAAAGCTCTAATCCTTGTCACCTCGCTGAGCAATGAAGCCAGGTTGCTCCACTCACATTTTCATATGTCAGCCCACTCGCTGCACACACTATTCCCGAGCCTGTCGCATCAGCAATGCAGACACCTGGTAAGAGCCTGCAGTTCCTGCAGCCCATTTCTGCCTCTCGGCCCGCTGCAACCGCAAGGCGTAAACCCTAGGGGTCTATGGCCTAATGCCCTTTGGCAAATAGATGTCACCCACGTACCTGAGTTTGGCAGAATGAAGTACGTACATGTTGTTGTTGATACTTACTCCCAGTATATTATAGCAAGCGCAGCCACAGGAGAAAAAGCCAGACATGCCATATCTGCCCTCCTGCAAGCCATAGTTTCAATGGGTGTGCCATAGAAAATAAAAACAGACAATGGACCCTGCTATGCGTCCTCTACCTTCCAAAAGTTTTGTCTAGAATGGAAGATCATTCATGTTACAGGTAACCCCTATAACCCACAAGGTCAGGCTATCGTGGAGCGCTCCAATGCGACACTTAAGCAAATGATCAAAAAACTCACTGAGGAACGAAAAGCCACAGATATAACCCCCAAGGAAATACTCAATAGGGCGCTCATCACTTTGAATTTTCTCTTTTAACCAAGCAGGTGTCTCCCTGGCCTCCCGCCATTGGGGAGGCCTTAGCGGCAGTCCCACACCACTACCATTAGTGCGATGGAAAGACCCGCTCACCAACACATGGCATGGACCCCATCCCCTCCTCACCCAAGGAAGAGGTTTTGCTTGTGTCTTTCCAGAAAATTCAGAACACCCCATCTGGCTACCTAGTAGGTGTGTTCGGCCAGCATCTTCTTCGGAATCTACAACTCCACCCTTATCTAACAATGTTGAGGCTGACTCCCCTCCTCCTGCTCCTCTTGCAAATCCTTTCACGCCCGCAACCGACCGATGAAGGAAACGTCTACGCCTGGACATTCTCCGTGCGAGAGATCATTCCCACCAACTCGCAAACCGTAAGTAAGCCTATTGGCACCGCCTCCTGTCCTACTACGGGATGTAGCGCACCCATTACCATCCACATCACTCCCGCTGGCACGTCTGGTTACTCTCGCCCATATATGTGCTTCCCCCACGTACAGAAAGATAGCTACTGTACCAATAATGGGTACGCTTCCTCATATGGAGGCTGCCCATACTGGTCCTGCTATATTGATCACGGAAGCGGCTTCGGCCACCCACCTGTCCTGTCTCACCTAAAAGTGTTCTTTCGCAACAGCACTGGCTATTTCCTCCAAATCAATGACCCCTGGGATCAAAGATGGCAAAACGGAGTTAGGGCTGCACTGTACTCAACCTGGTCCACCCCATCGAGCTTCATCGAAACTGCTCGGCAATACGTGCTCTACAGCCCTTCTCCAGCTGCCACGCCCATCAAAAAGACTGAGGAAACAGTTATTAAAGCAGAGAAACAGCTTGCCCTAGCCCTTTCACCCTATCAGCCCCTTACCTGGGTCCAAATCCTTACCAATACTCTAAACCTCCTCAGCACCTCGGGTATTGCCCCCAACACTAGCTCTTGCTTCTTATGCACCTCCCTTGGCCGCCCCCTCATGGCCGCCGTACCCGTCTATGGCGGTCCCCTAAATACCACAAATAGCACAGCCTGCAACAGCCCGTCTATCCACAACATTACCCTTTTTAATGCATCTCTAGAAAACATAACGTGCTACATTACTTCTAACCCTGCCCCCAGTCCTAGTACCTACTCATGCATTAATAACGTCTCCGTAACTTCCACCCTGTTTGCCCCCCGAGGCTTCCGCTTCTGGTGCGATTTTTCCCTGACCCCCTGCGTTAATGCATCTATCCCCGGTCCTTGCTTGTTAATCTCTCTGGTCCCCCAGTTAACTCTTTACACCGAGTATGAAGTAAGCTCTCTTATGATAACACCTCGCCAGAAAAGAGCAGCATTCCTTCCCCTCCTTATAGGCGCCAGCCTTACCACCTCAGTCGTAGCCACTTCATTGGCTGGCGGCGCCCTGGGACACACTGTAGTCACAGCCGAGGGTTTCCGTAACACATTACAAGTCCCCATCGACTCCACCGCTCAGTCCCTGGAGTCTCTCCAAAGGCAACTTACATCAATCGCACAAGTAGCTCTCCAAAACCGCCGTGCCCTAGACCTCCTAACAGCAGAAAAAGGTGGAACCTGTCTTTTCTTACAGGAAGAGTGCTGTTACTGTATCAGTGAGTCCAGGGTAGTAGAGCAAAATGTCCAGACCCATGATTTAGCCAACAAGTATGGGACACAACAATCACTCTTTTCGTGGTTCAATTCGCCGCTCTCAACTTGGCTAGCCCCCATTATCACCCCCCTTTTAACCTTCCTTTTTTTCCTTCTCATAGCTCCCTGTGTTGTCAAGTTTATCCGAAAACAAATTCTAAGTATATCATTTCTAACTTACTGCCAACTTCAGTTTCCACAGTACCAGCGGCTGCCATTGCAGCCCCCAGAGCTCCAGCAATTAACACGGCTGAGCAGGAACACTGAGCTGTGAACCCTCCTATCCCTCTTCTTTCCAGCAGGCACCACCCAGTGGTTTCCCCCAACCCTCTCCCTCGTTTATATTCGCCCCCTCCCCTCCTTCGGTTACATTTGACATCCCCCTCTACCGAGCTAAAAGAAGCAATCCAACGAGCAGCCTCTGGGCAGGTGCGCATTATACTTGAAAGCTCCACTAAAAATACCCTCTCATGCACAAAAATCTGGCCGCAGTCAGTGATGGGTAAGACCCCCAGAGGGGGGCAACCTAAGACAGGCGCAGTCAAGGAAACCCCTGCACCTACCACTTCCCCCCTTTATTATATAATAAAAGAGGGGGAGATGTGGGAGGAGGTGTAGGGGGAGGGGCGAGGGCGGTACGGAAGCTCTAAGCACACTGTCTGAGAAAACCGAGGCGTGGACACCGTCTTGGCGCCGAATGCCACAACCAATCAGGAGCGGACGCCTTTGCAGCTACCACAGCCAATCGGCTGCTGACATCTGTAGCAATCTCTCCTTGCCATGTGCTTCAAGATGGCCACCACAGCTCGGCACCGCCCCTTTTCTAGCATACACATTCCATACCTTATATGGACATAAACCCTTCACAACCAATCAGAATCCGCCCAGTATGCCTTACCCATCCCCCATTCCACTCATCCCCTCCCGCTCTTTATAAATATCAGAGCCCGCCTAATAAAGTTAGACTTGGAAGCCCAGCCTTGTCTCCGGAGTGTGCGATAGTCTCCGTACTCGTTACTCATCGTCCACTGGTAACCGGGAAGTGTCCATCTCCCCACTCTCGTCTGAGGCTCGAGACGCAGACTCCGGCCTTTGGCCCGCTGTGCTCGGGGACACCTGAGCCCGGTGGGCCGCAACCCCCCTCCCTTCGTCCCCTGACCACCCGATCGCCAAGGGAACCGCCCCGGGGGTGGTGATCGGTGGCGGCGGTGGTCGGCGGTGGTCGGTGATTAGTGGCAGAGCCCACGAACTCACGCTGACAAAGATGGTTAACAAGTAATTAAGGATCACATATTCTGGCATTGAGATATGAGCTGAAGATGCAAAAACAAGAAAGGACAAAACATGGAAGACCTTACAATATCAGTAATAAGATCAAGATCAGCTTCTAGGAGGATATTCAATTTTAAAGAAGCCACAGTTTTTTTAATTTTTTACTAGGGACAGGGTACTGTGCCCTTTACAATTCAGGAGCATTCATTCCAGCTCCTTTACACCTCACAGCAACTCTATGAGCTAAGGTGCAATCAGACCCATTGCAGAGGTGAGTTTATAGATGAGTTGATGGGCCAGCCCCAAACCTTGGACTCATTCTTGATCCCTCTTTTTTCTTTCTCTCTCACGTGCTCTTTTTTTCACGTAATACGTCAGATCAGTTAGCAAATCCCGTTGCCTCTACCCTCAACGTATATTAACATTTTAATCCCTTTTTACCCCCTCCACTCCTACTACCCTGGTCCAAGCCACCATCTAGCCTGGTAATTACTGCAATGGTTGCTAACTGGTCTCCTGCTTCCACCCTTGTCCCCAACAAGTT
>JAQZBX010046700.1:0-20695 GCA_029593785.1 Cabassous unicinctus | reverse complement strand
GACGGAGACATATGGGATGATGATAATATTGGTGAGGACAATGGAACCCATTTCACAGCAAATGACGTGTGGGAATGGGCACATGCCCATGGAATTCACTGGTCTTACCATGTTCCCCATCACCCTGAAGCAGCTGGATTAATAGAACGGTGGAATGGCCTTTTGAAGACTCAATTACGGTGCCAACTAGGTGGCAATACCTTGCAGGGCTGGGGCAATGTTCTCCAGGAGGCTGTGTATGCTCTGAATCAGCATCCTCTCTATGGTGCTGTTTCTCCCTTAGCCAGGATTCATGAGTCCAAGAATCAAGGGGTGGAAATGGGAGTGACACCACTCACTATTACCCCTAGTGACCCACTAGGAAAATTTTGCTTCCTGTCCCTACAACCTTAAGCTCTGCTGGTCTACAGGTTTTAGTCCCAAAAGGAGGAGTGCTGCCACCAGGGAACATAACAATGATTCCATTGAACTGGAAGTTAAGACTGTTACCTGGCCACTTTGGGCTCCTCTTACCTGGGAATCAACAGGCAAAGAAGGGAATTACTGTACTGGCTGGGGTAATTGATCCTGATTATCAAGGGGAAATAGGACTACATCTACATAATGGGGGTAAAGAGGAGTTTGCTTGGAATGCAGGAGATCCTCTAGGGCGTCTCCTAGTTCTGCCATGTCTTGTGATTAAAGTCAATGGAAAATTGCAACAAACCAATTCAAGCAGGACTAACATTGGCCCAGAATCTTTGGAAATGAAAGTTTGTGTCACCCCACCAGGCAAAGAACCACAGCCAGCTGAAGTGTTTGCTGAAGGTAACGGGAACATGGAATGGGTAGTGGAAGAAGGAAGTGATAAATATGAACTTTGACCATGTGACCAGTTACAGAAACGAGGACTGGAATATTCATGAACTCTCCTTCCATGTTTCGTTATGAGTATGATTGCATGTGTACACAAAACAAATCTCTTGGTTTTCTTCCCCAACCTTTTCCCCTATCATGAAAAGTTGTATTAATTCCATGGCATAATATTTAAGGATGCCAAGTTTAAGAGTGAATATTACCCAAGGACTTGCACCCTCTTCTGTGGGGAATTAATGGATTTCTGGTTGTACACAGAGGAGTTGAACTTTGTTATGTGGAAATATATCCGTATGTTTGTCTGTTATTGTTTTTACTTCGAGACTAAGTATGGTTTAGGGTAATGTGTATGGTTGCCGAGTTGACAAGTAGTGGACTATAATGGTTAGGCTAATGTGTCAAGTCGGCCAGGTAATTGTGTCCAGGTGTTTGTTCCAGCAAACACTGGGCTAATTGTAATACAAGAGCATTTGTGGACTTCAATCACCAGTGAGTTTACTGCATGGATGGCTGATTACATCTGCATCAATCAGGGAGATTACATGATCAATGGGTGGTGCTTTTATCCAATTAGTTGAATGATTTAAAAGGGGAAGTGATTTCAACATTCAGAGAGAATTTCCCAGCTTGTCTCTGGACAGGCAACTTCTCCCAGAAACTCATCAATGACCCTTCATCGGACTTTCATTGGAGCCACTGGTTTGCAGCCTGCCTGTGGAGCCTGGAATTGTGCATCCCCATGGTTGCATGAGAGACACTTTTAAAATCTCATATTATTGACAGATATCTCCTACTGATTCTGTTTCCCGAGAGAACCCTAACACAACACCAAACTTCTTTAAATTACAGAAAAGTACAATGTTACCCACAAAATTTTATGAATCATATATGACCTTGAATTCATATTTCATGAAAGTAAACAGGGCAACTAAAATGGTGGATCATACTAAAATTTTAAAAATAGATTCTCACTTCCAATCTAAGATACCAAATTTGAGACCTTTCCTCTCTCTTCATTTAAATGAGAAGAAATATAAATGTGAATTCCATCCTGATAAAGGGTAGGAGATATCTACAATTCCAATCCACAACACATGATGAAAAATTGTTATGTTAAATGAAAATTCAAACAGGACAAGAGTAAACCACAAACTATAATGCATGTCTCTAAAAATTCTAAAGCTAATCGGGGATCACAGCAGTCTTAAAAAGCAGTGGATGCACTGAAGAGCAAAATGTATAACATTTACTTGCAAAAGAAATATTAGAATGTAGGACCCTGAATTTACAGAGTGAAACGGTGGAAAGAAGTTAAAGAGGCACTTTCAGATATATCACCTTTGAAATAATTAGATCATCTGTGTTGTAATAGAAAAACCATGGAAAGGGCAGAGGGGATAGCAGTCAGACTACTAACAATCTCTATTATATAATGAGAAGAAAAGGATAGACCATTATATATATGACAAAAATGACAAATAGAAAAACACAATAAAGTAAAACAAACAGAAAAAGAAATGCAAAATTGCAATGTTGAAAATTACTCTGAATAAAGTGAATGTAGATATAATGGAAGGATATGTTGAAAGCAGAAAAGTCAAGGAAGGTTTCCCTGAGGAAGCAATACTGGAGCTGAGATATAAAGGAGACAAAGAAGTTTACTAAGTGAAGAGGGGGAGGGCACAGGATTCTTGGCCAGGTAGCAATTTGTGCTCCTCCTTGAGCCCAGATGGGCATTGCCAGTAGGGCCTGCAACCACACTGTGAGAAAGGGAGCACTCATGCTTTCTCATAGAAAAGGAGTACCGGATAATGCTAAAATAAGCAGGGGACTTCTCCTAGGAGAAAGGGAAGCCAGGAGAAGTTTTCAAGGAAAAGGTTTATTTGAACAGTCTTGGGATTTATAAATATCACTCTGGCTGCAACATACAGAAAGGATTAAGTGGATGCAGGTGGGCTGGTTAGAAATTATCATGCTTGCCAACACAAGAAATGTGTTTGCTTGGAGTAGGAATGTAAGTTATGGAAATGAGATAAGTAGAGAGATTTGTCAGATATTTAGGAGAGACAATCAATAGGACCTGATGATGAATTTAGTTGGGGATACATTCATTCACTTCATCTGACATTTCAAGTACAACAATTGTGCAACTCCACTAGAACAACCAATTCAATGATCATACCAACTTTCTACTGTCCTTCATACCACTGAAACCTTTGCTTTGTTCCTTCTTTTCCCAGCTTCAATTCTGTGGTCAATTCACTTACACCCTCTTATTTTATTGTACTCAATTTTCCGAACAACAAATCTGGTACAGACCAACTCTCTACCTACCCCAACTTGCACCCGTGCAGCTATATGTGGCTGGAGAAAACACACAGCCATATTGCATACTTTAAAGTCATGTCCACCAACTTCAAATGGACCCTTAATAGTCCTTGGTAATCATCCTATACTTTCTGAATCCATTTACTCTACCACTCTCAGAACTTCTCTTTCTCCCTCATGTTTACTCCCAGCCTGTGATCTCATTTTGTATGTCATTTTAAAAAATCAAATTAGGAAAATATTCATGTAGATACCCACTACCATAAATACCAACAATTATCTGTGCCTATATACTCTGTCTTCCCAACTAATACAATAAAGGAGCCATCCTTCTTCCAATCTGTGGCGGGCTAAGGATAGTCTAAAACTATCGTATATATCATTTTATTTATCCATTCATTGGTTGATGAACATTTGGGTTGCTTCCATATTTTGGAAGGTTTGAATAATTCCACGATGGACATCTGTTTGAGTCCCTGCTTTCAGTTCTTTCAGGTATATACCTAGTAGTGGGATTGCTGGATCATATGATAGCTTTATATTTAGCTTTCTGAAGAACCACCAAATTGTCTTCCAGAATGGCTGCACCATTTTATATTACCACAGGCAATGCATGATTTCATTATTGTTATTAATATAATGGCTCTTTTCTGTTTTTACTAGCCACCATTCTAATGCGTATGAAATTGTATCTTATTGTGGTTTGGATTTGCATTTCCTTGATGGCTAATGATTTTGAGTGTTTTTTCATGTTCTTTTGGGCCATTGTAAATCATCTTTGGAGAGATGTCTAGGCAAGTCTTTTGCCCATTTTTCAATTGTATTGTCTTTTTTTGTTAAGTTGAAGTATTTCCTTGTGTATTCTGAATATTAATTTACCTGATATGTGCTTTCTAAATACTTTCTCCCATTGTATAGGTTGCCTACACATTCATGATAAAGTCCTTTGAAGCACAAAAGTTTTTAATTTTATTAATGTCCCATTTATGTGTTTTTGTTGATTGTGTTTTGGATGTAAAGTCTAAGAAACCATTGCCTAACACAAAGTCCTAAAGATACTTCCTTCCATTTTCTTCTTGGAGTTGTATACTTCTGGCTCTAATGTTTAGGCCTTTGACCAATTTTTAGTTGATTTGCATATATGGTATTAAGTAGAGATCAAGCTTCATTCTTTTGCAAACAGAGGTCCAATTTTCTAGCAGGCATTTGTTGAAAAGACCATTATTTCCCAAATGAATGCACTTGTCACTCTTGCCAAAAATCAGTTGGTCAAATGTGAACATTTATTTCCAACTTATCAATTCAATTCCATTTTTCTATATGTCTGTCCTTGTGCTAGAACCATGCCATTTTTTTTAACATTGCTCTCTTTTCAACAAATCAATTTTATTGATGCATATTTATAAAGCATAAACCCACCCAAAGTGTACAATCAATGGTATTTGGTATAAACGCATAGTTGTGTATTCATCACTGCAATCATTATTAGAATGTTTACATTATTCCAATAATAATAATAAACAAAAACCAGACAAACAAAAAACTCATCACTTCTCAATCTCTTTATGTGTACCCTGCCATACATAGATGCTATTCTGTTTCCATCTCTCTAATTTATTTTTATTTTTTATAAAAACAGTCTTATAAATGCAATATTACCCATATTCATCTTTCACATGAGGCTTCACTATGTTATACAGTCCCATGGTACATTTTTTAGTTTTCCTTCTAGCAACATGCTTTTCCTTAAACTTTCCCTTTCAACCACTGACATACCAATATAATAGCTCTGCTAGTCACAAGCGCCATGATATGCTCTCACCATTTCCATTCATTTCCAAGGACTTGCAAACAATCTTTTAACCAATTCTGCACAGATTAACACTCAGCTTTCCATTCTCTACCCTTATTCTGTTTTCTCGTAACCTGTATATTAATTATTAACTCCATGAGTTTGTGCAATATATTTATGCACAATCATGCAGTATTTGTCATTTTGCGTCTGGCTAGCTTCACTCAAAACAAGGTCCTCCAGGTTCATTGATGTTGTCATATATTTCATAACTTCATTTTTTCTTTTACTGCATAACATTATGTCATGTGTATACACCAGTTTGTTTATCCATTCCTTTTTTGCTTATGGTGTAAATGATTTTAAGAAAGGAATATCAAGTTCTCTAATTTCATTCTTTTTAAATTTGATTTTGTCACTTCAGGTTCTCTTACCCTAACATACAAATTTGATAATTGGCTTTTCTCTTTTTGTAGAGAAGGTTAATTTAAGTTTGATTGGGATTCTTGGAATTATTTTGAATCTGTAAATCACTTTGGGTAGAATTGAAATCTTAACAATACTTAGTATTTGAATACGTGATCATAGGATGCTCTTCTATTTATTTAGGTCTTCTTTGAATTCATTGAAAAATATTTTGCAGTTTTCTGTGGGCAATTCTCATTTTGTTTGTGATTTCTATGATGATTGCTGTCTTAGGTCCCATTGCAAAGAAAGCATCTCTTTAAAACTTCTCATGGCCATGTTCTACTCCACAGTGCTCATATTCATAAATCCCATCATCTATAGGCTGCAGAAGAGGGACATTAACATTGCTTTAGGAAAAGTGTTCATGAGATATTTTGAGTTTCCCAGAATGAATAATTTTGATTAAAAATTCTTAAAAACAAAATTTGAAAGAAGTACATTTACACCTGATATATATACTTAATTTGAATTATATATCCAGTTTTTATCTACATATTTTTGTTGTTTACCTATTTGATAGAGAATATACATATCTGTATCTTAGGCTTTCATATTAAACATCAGAATTCCATTCTCTATCTTCATTTTATTTTCTGGTGACCTATATTCAAATTATTAATTCCATGAGTTTGCACAATAGATTTAATTCATAATAGCACAATCATACAATATTTGTCCTTTTGTGTCTCATAAATTCCTCCCATTTCATCCATGTGGTCATATGCTTCACGCATTTATTTCTTCCTACCAATGCATAATATTCCATTGTGTGTATACACCTCAATTTGTTTATCCATTCATTGGTTGATGTACACCTATGTTAAATCCAAATTTGGCTATCATGAATAACGCTGCTATGAATATCAGTGTGCAGATGTCTATTCATGTAACTGTTCTCAGGTCTTCTGTGTATTCCTGGGCCACATGACAAGTCTATATTAAACTTCCTTAGTAACTGCCAAACGGTCCTCCACAGTGGCTGTACCATTCTACATTCCCACCAATAGTGAATAAGTGTTCCTATCTCACCACATACTCTCCGACATTTACACTTTTCTAACTTTTTAATAGCAGCCAGTCTAATAGGTGTGAAATTATATCTCATTGTAATTTTGATTTGCATTTTCATAATCCCTAATGATGTTGAACATTGTTTCATTTGTTTCTTTTCCATTTGTATTTTTTCTTTGGACAATCATCTTTTCCAATCTTTTACCCTTTCTAAATCATATAGTTTGCCTTTTTATTTTTGAGTTGTATGATCTCTTTATATGTCATATGTATTAAACATTTATCAAATACATGATTTCTATAATTGAATCAGCTGCCTTTAAACCCTTTTGACAATGTCCTTTGAGGCACAAAAGTGTTAAATTTTGAGGAGGACCCATTTATCTATTTTTTGTTTGGTGGCTTGTGCTTTGATTGTAAGGTTAAGTAACTACCACAAAATGTTGAAGAAATTTTCCTACATTTTCTTTTAGGAGTTTTATATTTGTCACTATTATATTTAGGTCCTTGATTGGTTTTGAGTTAAATTTTTTATAAGGTATGAAATAGGGGACCTCTTTCTTTTGGATATGTCTACCCAGTTCTCCCAGCACCATTTTTTGAATAGACAGTTCTGGCACAACTGGGTGGGCTTAAGAGCCTTGTCTAAAATCACTTGACTGTAAATATGAGGGTCAATTTCAGAGTTTTCAATTTTGTTCCACTGGTCAATCTGTCTTTATGCCAGTACCATGCAATTTCTACTTCTGTAACTCAATGAAATGTACCTCATTCATTTTCTTGAGACCATGTTCTGTTTTCTCGCATTCTCTTCTCTTTCTGTTCTCCTGTCTTTTCCAGTTCACATATTCTGTATTTTAAATCCTAATTCTGTCTTTTAGCATTTCAAATCTGCTTTTATGTGCCTCTAATGTATTTTTAATCTTATCCTTCATGTTTTTCATTCCCATAAGATCTGTAACTTTTCTTTGCAGGGTTCCAAATTGTTCTTTATACACACCCAGTACCTTCTTAATATCCTTTATTTCTTTAGTCATATTTTATTTCAATTTTTTGAGATGATTTAGCAGCATTGTTTGACTATCACTGATTAATTGTACTAAATCCTGTATCACTTCAGGATATTTGGTTTGTTCCTTTGACTGGGCCATCTTTTCCTTTTTCCTAGTATGGCTTGTAAATTTTTGTTGATGACTAGGCATCTGAATTTGTTTTCTAATTTACTCTGATGGCCGTTTTCTTTCTCTTATTGTTTTCCTTTTTTCACAGCTCTTTCTTTCATATTTGAATTGGCTTATTCTAAGTCTTTAAAATTACCCAGGTTAAGTTATCAAAATTGAGCCAGGGGCTCACTAATTGGGGTGCAGATTTGTTTTCCCAGGGGTTATAGTACAGAAAGGACCAAAAGTAGTTTTTGAACATGCAATTTTGAGACCAGACAGGAGATGACACTCATTGGCACACCTTTTCAAGTTAGTGTATCTCCTTCCCTTTTCCTGTGTTTCACCTGACCATAACTGAGATTCAAAGCAGGGTCTGATGACTGAATTAAGTGAAGAAAAGTCTCCCACTCCCCCCTTCCTTTTTCCATTTTAGCAGCTGAGAGGGAGGAAAATGTCTTTTCCACTCTCAGTCATGTACAGTCAGCCAAGGGTTTTATCCCACCTTTATATCTTGGGAATGTAGAAGGGGAACCCTTCCCAGTTGCTGTGGTGATTTGGTAACTTTCAATTATTGTTTTGGGTTCTTCATCTCTCTGTGTCTCACACTCCTGGGAGTTGCAAAGCACTGTCTTAGTCTGCTGACCCCCAAAGCAGGTCCCTTGGACAGGTTATGGCTCTTTATCAGTTATTTTTGTAATACATTTGAGCCCATCTTGTCTAGTCTGAAGCCATCTTCAAACAATTCCTTTAGTGTATTTTTAATCTCAACTATTTTGCCTTCAATCCCCAAAATTTCTCTTATGGTTCTCTATAAACATACTAATTTTTCTGTTTGCCCATTATTGTCTTATCAATAGCCATTATTTCTATATCCACTGTTAGTTTATTCCGATCCATATTTTCCTTCATCTCCTTGAATTGATTCAGAAAGTTTGTTTGAACTTCTTTGATTAGTTGTTCCAAATTCTTCATCTCCACTGAAGCTTTAATTTGTAACTTTTGCTAAGCCATAGCTTCTTGTTTCTTTTTATGGCTTATAATCAGATGTCCAGGAAACTGATTATTTTGATATATTAACTCTGAAGGTCAGGTTCTCCCTCTTTTGTAGGGTTATATTTTGGGTTGGCTTTGTGTTAAGGTTCTTTTTTAATTCTTGGACCAACTTATTCTGCACTTTTAGAATAGCCTGTCTTTTACTGTTCAGATGTTCCCAGGTCTTCTTCATGTGAGGTTTGCTCTGGATATGTGGTAAAATTTTTAGGTATGCACGATTTGAGTGCACTTGTTTCACCTCCAGAAGAAAGCTTCCTTACTTCTGTTCATTTTCCAGGAATCTTGATCTGTTCTATTTGCTTTTGTGCAGAAATTTTCTCACCAGCTACAATGATTAGTTTAAATTATCTCCATTCATTTTCTTCTTTTCATTATACATTTCAGTTCTGAGACCAATCCTCTATTACAACACTTCCATTCTCCCATCTTTTTAATGAGAGTTTTTGCCTCCAGATTTTTCTACTTTAGGGTGTCCTGCCCTGGGGAAGTACATGGGGTCAATCAAGAAAGTTAACTTTTGTGTGGTCCATTAAACAGAGACTGGATTGAGTGTGTGCACCTTTAGTCAATAGTTCTGCAATGGTTTCTTTTTTCTGTCAGTGCACTTTTGTATGTAACATTCTTCCAGTGCTTGTGTTCCACCCTGGGTCTCTGTAAACAGTCACAGTGGGACACTGTGACTGGATATGTATGGGGTTCTAGCTCACTGCTTTGAGTGACTCTATATTCTGTATCTGCAGCAGGAGGATATCCAGGCCATGCTTCCACTGTGAAACTCCCAAACTGTGCAGGGCCTAGATAGTGGGTTAGAGCCAGACTGTCAGATCTGGGACATAATTTCCTACCTAAGTTTATTGACTTTTCTTTGAGTCAGCATTTGCAGAGAACTTCCCCAGTATATATTTTACTCCAAAGATCCAAGCAAGTTGATTTTGTCCTTTTATTCATTGATTCAACGGAGAGACTTTTCCAGTGATGTTACATTGCTATGTTGATGATGTCACTCTCAAGAATAGAACTGACTTTTCCCCAATGGCCCATCCCTTCAGGGGATTTTTTTTATGTGCTTTTGAGTTGTCTGAACAAAATATTAAGGCTATTAGCCAAGCCTATGGGTCAATGAGATTCAATGTGACTCAAACAGATGAGTCAGTGTGTCCCTAACTACAGAAATCCCCACCAAGCCTTGGGCGTGAAGAATGGCAGGGATACACATAGAAAATACATCAATAACAAAAATGAATTCAACAACGAGGACCATCCAAAAAATGATTTAAAGTCCCAAAGAACCCCACCCATAGATGGAGTTTGGCAAGGGACTTAGAAGTATTGGTGGTCTTCAAACTGCAAATGAGAGAAGAATAACTCTTTTTCTCTCATTCTTGAGACAGGAGTTCAGGAAACCTGGTCATTTGTACAGTGGTATCTCTAAAAAAGCCAATAAAACAATTTTCTCCTTCAATTTACCCATTGAAATATAACCATGGTGTAGAGATATTTATTCCCAAGGGAGACGGAGGGACTTCAGTGGAGTGGTAAAATTTTCATGGAAAAAACCTAGGGGTTCATCTGATCTATTCCAAGGCCAAGAGATGGGCAGAGGGAACAACACACTTATTAGTCACAGATCTCTGTAGTCCTCCAGACCACAGCTGTGCCACTCTTTTGCTTGTGCTGAGCCAAAGGGAGTAGAAAGCCTGGCAGAACAGCTGTTTACCAGCCAGAATTATACGGGTGGCAAAGGAAGGGCTCACCTGAGTTTGAGCAGAGCAGAGGCTTTCCTGAAAAGGAGAGGTGGCAGGCCAGGGCACAGGGACACCCATCCTGTGATTTTTAGAGCAAGTTGGGTTAGTTGTTAACCCTGGAGTTTTTCCTCTCTCCCCTTCTTAACTTTTTAATCTTGGAGGCAAGAAGAGGCTGTAGCTTCAAGTGTGTAAGTGTAAGTGTCTGCACCACCAGTACGTCATGAAGCCCAGTGATGGTGATGTGGCCTCCATTGTCCTCAGGCCACCTGAAACACCCAGACAAATCCACTTCTGTTGTTACATCCATCTCTGCTGGGGTTCCTGTTCAAGAGTGCAGAGCAGGCCTTTTCTCTATGGGACAACTTAGGGGTCTCTATCAAAAGATGCTTCCATAATGCATATTTTAAGTTCTGTACTTTTAGACCTAACAGAATTTCATTTTAATTGCTACATTTTTCAAAGTGAGGATTTACCCTTGTAAATCATTAACTGGTTTCATCCTGAATATGGATTTTGTTAGACCAGAAATCTTTTCTGCAAACAAGATATGATTTTTATATTTCACCTTTAAACTCTGTTGTTGACATAGATGACTTTATTTAATTTTCTAATTGTAAAACATGTATGTTTTTCAGATAAAGACAACTTATTTAGGCTGTATTGTATTTTTATTTATCACTCACATGTAATTTTTAATAAACTCAAGATTTTATCGACATCATAATGAAACAATGAACCTTACACATATGTCATTTTACTCTTTCTCTTCTTGTGTTCTTCCAGTTAAAAATGTTTACATATTTTTATAGCCAACATTCTCTTGGATCTGTACTTAGGCCCCATGCATTGAAGTCTCAACACAACTTCCAATGCAGTTTTAACCTTCTTTCAGAAAATCAGCTTAATATGTCCACCATAGCTGCTCTGCTAGTAATAGCCGCTTTCCTTAGGCATATATAAAAATCTGAACCTTCTTGTATTGTGTCACTTTGTAGGGTTGGTGCTTAACACACTTCTTATAGAAAATTTGTTGGGTTTTAGGAAAGTTCACCATGTTTGCAGTAGTACTGTTAGCATGAAAATCTCCCTCTGATATTTTTGTAGAATTTTTGACTTACCTACTAAATTATTTTTGAAATATCTGATTTGTTGGAAATATCATCTTTTTAAAAATCAAATAGCATTTTTCCAGCAATCTGCCTCCTACAACTTCCTTTCCAACTTTACAAATTTTGATTATTATTTTCTTCTGTCCATCTCTCATGCTAATTCTTCTCTTCAATGACAATTTGAAGTGGATATCTCATCGTTATTCATTCAGGTATAGCATAAAAAAGTGCAAGTGGGCATTAAGGAAGTGGAAACTTGGTATTTCTGACATTTTAAATCTTCACATCTGATACATTTTTCCTGGTTAAGACAATCTTTTTACTATCCCTTTATATTTTTTATCATGGTTAAATGTGTAGATTTTTTTGTCTTTAATTTTATATAGTTTCAAGTGGAACAGCATGTTTTTCTTACAAATATGAAGTTAATATTTAGGAATAATAGTTTACTTTCCATTTGTTCTGTTTTCTTATTATTTCAATTGTTTTCATATATTACTACTACTAATTCAGCCCTCCTTATGATATCTTGCTATGTAGCAGAATTGATAAGGGAGAGGAAAAATATGAATTTCCCAAATATATTAAGTGAAAAAATCTCATAAGTGTGATTCAAAAACACCTTCAGTGTTATTTTCTCACTGTCTTTAGGATAATACCTGACCTTCATTGGATTGGGAATAAATATATATGAATACATATATAAAAATATAAAGAGTTGTACTATAATCGATTTTTCCATTTATCCATTAACCACTTTAGTCATTTCACTCTAAGTCTTCTGACAAGTTTTTCAGCAACAAATCGATAATGTTACTGTTTTTGAATTCTACACATTAAGAATATTTTCAGGTGTTTTTCAATTATTACTTTTAATCATTAGTATAGTATTTCAAACCAGACAAAAATTTAAAAAGGATCCATGACTGAACTGATATAACCAAAAACATTCCTAGATGTAATCCACAGATAAATAGAGAAAGATAGAAAAATAGATAGATATTCGCACAACAGTGGGCTAGATAGATAGAAAAATTGAAATAGTAAATATATACCCCAAGGACAACGAACATTTTTTTCAGATTTTTTTAAAAGATACTTAGATTACATAAATGTTACACAAAAAATATAGGGATTCCCATACGCCCCACCTCCCACACCTCCTAAAACCTCCCACATAAACATCCTTCATTAGTGTGGCACATTAATTGTAATTGATAAATATATCCTGGGGTTTTGCCATTAAGCATGGACCATAGTTCAAATTGTAAACCACACTATCTCACCCACATAATTCTGTATGTTATGTGATTATATAAAATGACCTATATCTGTCATTGCAATGTCACTCAGGCCAATTCCCAAGTCCCAAAATAGTCCCTATATTACAACTGCTTTTCCCTCTCCCTGCCCCCAGAGCCTCAAGAGGCCACTGGTTTCATGTCAATGTTGCAATTTCTTCCATTGCTTGAGTCACAATATGTCTACAGCAGAATACCAGTAAGTCCACTCTAGTCCATAGCTCTTCTCCCATCCTGGGGAGTAAGGGATGGTGAGGTCCACTCCACTCCAATTGAGAAGGGGTTTATATCCCAGGGAGAAGATGGATGGGATTATTCTGCCTGCAGCTACAGACTCTACATTCCCTGGGATGGCTGTTGTCCATCATCATCTTCCCACTAATTGTCCTGGGTGAGTCCAATGAGCTGTAGAGTAGGAGTTGCTGCTCCACCAAGGTTCCAGGCCAGCTGGCACATGGACAGCCCAAAGACTCAAGTTCTTGGATGTACACCTACAATCTCCAGCAACAAATATAGGTTTGAATAGAAGGAACAGATGAGCCATATGCAGGGAAGACATAGTTGAGTCCAACTCTGTCACTCTCAAGAGCACAAACTTCAAAGTATGGCCCACTGGCCGGGCACCAGTTCCGGAGCTATCCACCCTGACATAGGACCTGGGTTTCTACAGAGTGCTCAGAAACCCCACTATTTGGGGTGATATACACTTTGGAATTCTATGAGATCCTATTGAGATGTGCATAAGGGTTATCTCTGGCATGACCTCCTGACTCATTTTGAAGTATCTTAGTCACATAAATGCATTTTTCTTTGCCTTTTCCCCCTTTTATTCAAGGTCTTTTTCTAGTCGCATTGCCAGTTGGCACTTGGTAGCAATCCCTCAGTGCCAAAGAGGTACAGGAGTCACGTCCCACACTGGAAGGAAGGTAATGCATTCATATGGCTTAGAGAGAGGCCACATTTGAGTAACAAGTAGGCTCTCAGGAGGCAACCCTTAGGTACCCCACAATAAGTTTCAATTTCAATAACAACGACTCATATGGCTAGTCATCAATATCAAGGGCCCATCAGTGGATCATCCTCCTTCAACAGTCACTGCCCCTGCACTTGGGGGACTGTTGCTGCTCCCTTAGAGAATGTGGGTGATTCTCCACCCACTGTGATAATGCCCCATGAGAATTTGACATTTTTATGCTCAGGTGAACTTCCTCCCATCATCCCCCATCCCCGACACCCCCCACCAGTGATCCACCTTGCCCCAATTGTAACCCTTCTGTGATTCAAACCTTCTTCAAAGATGAAGCCATTGCAATAGCTGAATAAAATTAATAGGAAAATGAAACAATAATGATAAGTTAAAATGTAAGAGATAAAATACATAAAAATTTTGAAAAAACTAAAAATAAAATAAAATTAAAAGATTGGGATAGCAAAAAAAAAAATGAAAAATATATTTTAAAAGTTTTTTGACCTTTTGCCTTTCATCACTGCAGTATCTGGTGTCCAGTCTGCACTGTGGCACCTTTCCCCTCTCATTCCCCAGTGTCTCACAATTTTTCATTTTGTTTTCAAAGAAGTTTTAGGTCACAGCAAAGTCACACACAGAATACAGGAGACTCTCATATAATTAACATTCCTCCCCCTTTCCTTCCCCCATATTAATATCTTTGTATATGGGGATGGTAGCATTGTTATAACTGATATACTAATAGTGAAACATAGCTACTAAACATTGTCATTGGTTTACACTATGGTTTATATTTTAGACCGTACACTTTTATAAATTTTGATGATATTAACCATGTCCTGTGTCAATCACTGTATGGTAATGAAGAACATTTCTACTGATCACTAAATACCCCCTTTTTAATCTATTCTATTCCTCCCACTCCATCTCTCCCAGGGCCCACGATTACCCCCTGGCTAGACTCGCTGGATGACAAAATTCATAGTTACATGCAACAAGGGGTCTTAACACACTGGTTTGTCCTCCCCTATTAGGAACCGCCTTTGACCTTGAAAGACTCCCACCTGTCTATTTCTGAATAAATTGGTCCTCCCAAAGATGGGAGTCCAACTCCTTTGCACTCAATATGTGAGTCTCCACCCACTGAAACAACACATTATGACAGAATGAAGACTCACACACTCCCTCGAAGCCTACTCCAGGAGTGCCCTGTCCCAAATGCACTCCCAACCAACACCCTAAACCAGTGACCATTCCTTGTCATATTGCCAAAAAAGCATTCCCACCTCTGTACTTTCAACCTCATACACACAAATCTCCAGTGATCACCTGGTCCCTCTCCCAATCCTCCCACCAATATCCTGGACTTTCTAACCCACCCTTCTCAATCTACTCACCTGCCAACCCTGCAACACCCAACCCAATATATGACTACACTCCTGTCCTATCCCTTCAACACACAACTACACTTTATCTCTTTACCATAGGGTAAGGCCATATGGGTGATGGCTCACAACTTTCTCCTCTCTTTCTATTTCTTGTAAACCTATCTTACAGGCAAGAGCTCCCTGAGACTGCTCAATTTCCTTAATTCATATCAGTGAGGTCATGCATTGTTCATCCTTCAATGCCCGGCTTGCTTCACTCAACATAAGGTCTTCCAGATTCATCCATGTTATCCGTGTATTAGCAATTTATTCCTTCATACAGCTGAGTAATATTTCATTGTATGTATGTACCACATTTTGTTTTTCCTTTCATCTGTTAATGGGCACTTGGGTTGACTCCAACTTTTGGCAATAGTGAACAATGCCACTATGAAAATTGTTGTGCAAATATCTGTTCGTGTCTTTGCTTTCAGTTCTTCTGGGTATATACCCTGCAGTGGAATCGCTGGATCATATGGAACATCTATAGTTAGTTTTTTGAGAAACTGCCAATCTGTCCTCCACAGTGACTGGACCACTCCACAATCCCACCAACAGTGGATGAGGTTTCCCATTCCTCCACATCCTTTCCAACATGTATAGTCTGCTGTTTTTTTAATAGCCATCATTCTAATGGGTGTAAGATGGTATCTCAATGTAGTTTTGATTAACATTTCTCTAATAGCTAGAGATGTTGAGCATTTTTTTATGTGCTTTTCAGCCATTTGTGTTTCTTCCTTGGAGAAGTGTCTTTTCAGGTGACTTCCTATTTTTAAAATATGTTCTTAGTCTTTTTATTTTCAAGTTGTAAGATTTCTTTATATATGCAGGATTTTAGGCTCCTATCAGATAAATGGTTGCCAAATATTTTCTCCCATTGGGTAGGCTGCCTTTTTATTTTCTTAATAACATCCTTTGAGGTTCAAAAGTTTTTAATTTTGAGGATATCCCATTTATCTATTTTTTTCTTTTGCTGCTCATGCTTTGGATGTGAAGTTCATTATACCATTTCCTATTACACGGTGCTGTAGATGCTTCCCTACATTATCTTCCAAAGTCTTTATGGTATTGGCTCTTATATTTAGATCTTTGATCCATCTTGAGTTGATTTTCATATAAGGTGTGAGATGTTATTCCTGTCTCATTATTTTGGATATGGATATCCAGTTCTCCAAGCACCCCTTGTTAAAGAGACCATTCTTTCCCAACTGAGTGGGCCGGGTGGCCTTGTCAGATATCATATGACTATATATGTGAGGATCTATAGCAGATCTCTCAATTTGGTTCCATTGGTCAATGTGTTTATCCTTGTGCCATTACCATGCGGTTTTCACCACTGTAGCTTTCTAGTATGTTTTAAAGTCAGGTAGTGTGATGCCTCCAAATTCATTTTTCTTTTTCAATATGTCTTTCGCAATTCAGTGCTGCTTACCCTTCCAAACAAATTTTGTAGTTAGTTCTTTCCATTTCATTAAAAAATATAGTGTTGATTTTTATTTGGATTGCATTAAATCTGTAGATAAGTTTGAGTAGGATAGACATCTTGTAGAAGTTTAGTCTTCCTATCCATGAACAAGAAATACTCTTCTATTTATTTAAATCTTTTTTAATTTCCTTTAACATTGTTGCATAGTTTATTTTTTATATAAGTCCTTTATATCTTTAGTTAAATTTATTCCTAGGTATTTGATTCTTTTAGTTACTATTGTAAATGATATTTTTTTCTTGATTTCCTTCTCAGATTGCTCATTATCAAGAAATAAAATCCCCAAGGTCCCTAGCCTCTCTCACCCGTCCATCCTCCCCTTTTCTCCTTGGAATCCATGTCAGGAAGATAAGCACCTCAGGCTGCCCCTTTGAATTGAAATTTACAACTCTATACAGATAATGACACTTTTCCCTCCCTAATGGCCTTTTGCTTTTAGAAAAATAAACTAACCTAGCTTCTTTGCTTTTTTAATCCCACCTGCCTGCTTGCTCAGGGATTTGCCCACTTAGTGTACCTATATAAACTTAGGAAAATTGGAAAAGGGTGCTCAGATTTTTTAGAGATTTAACTCTCCACTGGGCCCGCGCGTAATAAAACTTGGTTCATCCATGCTCCCAAGAGTGCCATTTGGGTTCTTTCTGGCTGGCTGCAACATTTGGTTCCCTGACTGAGAAACCCAAAAGAGCAGGACCATTGTGCCTCTGGTTGGGGCTGATGGGCACGGCCAACGGCGGTCTCCGACCGAATGAGGTGGGCGCCACCTGTCCTCTTGATGGGACCTCCTTCTGAGGCGGTCCCTGCAGGCCGTGTCCCTGCAACCCGGCCTGACTTAATGGGGAGGCAGACTGAACAGTGCCAGAAGACTCTGGAAAGGTAAGGCCCCAGGTGCTAAGCCCTCAGTCAGGCCTGTCTCCAGATGGAAGAGGAGACTGGTCACCTCCTGAAATCTCGAGTACTGAGATTCCAGAATAGGGCAATCCCTGTGGGAGGGACTGCATAACCTCTGAGTTACTGTGTGAATGAATGTGGACAGCAGGGGCTTGTGCCTGCATGCCAGTCTGTGACTCCTCAGCATAGGCTACGGAGCCAGTGTGGTCCCCAACCTGTTTTCTGTGGCTACATCATATGGCACAATGCCTCACCTGGAAAATGCCCAGGTGCCTTAGTTAAGATGAGCCTAAGTTCTTGCAAGAGACATGGACAGGCAGGCATCTGAGTGGCCTTGAAAGAGGTGACCCCTTCCTTTGTCTGTCTCGTGCCACTGAAGCAGTGTGTGGATTTAACACTGTTAATCCCTGTGGGAGGGACTGCATAACCTCTGAGTGACTATGTGAATGAATGTGGATGGTAGGGGCTTGCGCCTGCCGTACCAGTCTGTGACTCCTCGGAGTATGCTACGGAGCCAGTGTGGGCCCCAACCTGTTTTCTTTGGCCACGTCATATGGCACAACAGCTCACTTGGAAATTGCCCAGGTGCCTTAGCTAAGATGAGCCTAAGTTCTTGTGAGAGACACCAACAGGCAGGCATCTGAGTGGCCTTGAAAGAGGCACCCCTTCTTTTGTTTGTCTGGCACCACTGACACAGGGTATGGGATCATCATGGTCAAAACCTACTGTCTTAAACTGCATGCTCAAAAATTTCAAGAAGGATTTTTTTGGAGATTATGGCATCCGGATGAATCCTGGCACCCTCTGAGCTTTATGTGAAGTAGAGTGGCCCACTTTTAATGTCAAGTGGCCCTCAGAAGGGACCCTGGATATAGCCAGGGTCCATGCAGTGTGGCTGGTGGTCACAGGAATTCCAGGCCACCCCGAACAGTTTCCCTACATCAACTCTTCGTTGGAGGTAGCCCAGACTCTGCCCCCTTGGGTTCGATTTTGTGTTGGAAAAAAGGGACAGAGCAGGGTCCTGGTTACACAGGAAACAGGGCTCTGAAAGCCAGTCATTCATCAAGGGTCCTCAGAGAAGGACCCACCACCACCCGCTCCACCATATGTTCTGGCCAGTCTAGCCTTTTCTTCTGGCCTGGGAGCACAGGCAGATCTCCCAGCAACACCTCCACCTTTGGCTCCTCCAGGAACATTGACTACCTCTGAGGAAAGCCCTGCAACCCCACTAGCAAGGAGACACTGGTCGGCACAACCTGTGTTACAGATGCCCCTCTCTGAAACACAGGGTTTGGCCCAGATTGGTAAGAATGGGACCATCCCACCTGGGAAGCCTGTATTATACTACCAACCCTTCACAACTACAGACCTCTTAAACTGGAATCACCACACCCCCTCCCGCTCAGAAAAACTCCAAGCCCCTATTGATCTCATGGAATCTATTTTCCAAATTCACCATCCTACTTGGGATTATTTCCCCAACTCCTCCTGACTTTATTTAATACAGAGGAGAGGCAATGAATTCTTACAAAAGCCCCAAAGTGGTTGCAAGAGCAGACCCCTACTGGTGTCTTAAATTTGGAAAATTGGGCACAAGAAGCAGCACCAGAAACCCAGCCTAACTAGGACATCAGCACTGAATAGGAACTAGCTGCACTCTAGCAATACTGGGAAGTGCTCCTCCAAGGTGTCCGAGAGGGGTCTCAATGACCCCCTAACATGACAAAGATGACTTTAGTTACTCAAAAGCCTGATGAGTCTCTGGGAGAATTCTATGAATGGCTTTGTGAGGCCTTCAGGATCTACACTCATTTTGACCCAGAAGCTCCAAAAACCAGAGGATGGTGAATGCCACTTTTGTATCACAGGTGGCCATGGACATTAAAAGAAAGCTCCAAAAATTAAAAGGGTTTGCAGGGATGAACATCTCTCAACTACTGGAAGTCACCAACAAAGTATTCATCAATCGAGATGAAGTCACCAAATGAGAAGCCAAGAAGCAAATAAAACATCAAGTCTCCTTACTGGCAGCAGCCTTAGGAAATCCTGACCTCACCAGATGAGAAGGGCAACCTCAAAAAGGGGGAACAAGTGCCAGAAGGGTACCGCTGGCCAGAGACCAACGTGCTTACGGCAAAAAGAGTGGACACTGGAAAAATGAGTGCCCCCAAAAGACTCAGGTACATAGAGAGAACATCCCTAAAGGGAAATACCGATTGAGCCCCAAGACAATTTGCTTGGGCTGACTGGACTCAACCCTGAATAGGGGCGACCGGGCTTACTGGAACTTGTCCCCCATGAGCCCATGGTCAAATTACAAGTTGGGGGCCAGTCAGTGACTTTCATGGTGGACACTGGTGCTGAACATTCTGTGCTTACAACCCCCATCACCCCCTTTAACAGAAAAACCACTAATATCATAGGAGCAACAAGGGACCAGTCAAACCAATGGCATTTTTGCCAGTCAAGAACTTGCCAGCTTAGTGGCCATGAAGTAACTCATGAATTTCTGTACCTGCCCAAATGTCCAGTTCCCCTGCTTGGTAGGGAACTCTTAACCAAATTGGGGGCCCAGATTACCTTCAATCCTGAAGGGCCAGCAAGCTTAAGCCTCAGGACCGGCCTCTCCTTGTCACCATGCCCCGAAGTGAAGAATGGAGACTTCATGCAGAAGAAAGTTCAGGTCAGAATCTGGAAAAACTGCTGGAACTTTTCCCCCCAGGTTTGGGCAGAAAACAACTCACCAGGAATGGCACAGAACCATGCACCCATCATCATCGACCTGAAACCTAGAGCGATCCAGATCCAGCAGAGGCAGTATCCGATCCCCCGTGAAGCAAAATTGGGCATAGCCAAACATACAGACTGCCTAAAGAAAGAGGGGATCCTAATCAAATACCAGTCACCTTGGAATACCCAATTATTGCCAGTAAAAAAGCCAGATGGGCCTGGATATTGACCAGTGCAGGATTTACGAGCCATTAATAATGCCACTCTCACCTTACATCAGGTTATTCACAACCCATACACCCTGTTAGGACAGCTGCCGCCTGAAGCTGCCTGGTTCACTTGCCTGGACATGAAAGATGCCTTCTTCTG
>JAQZBX010046699.1:0-20693 GCA_029593785.1 Cabassous unicinctus | reverse complement strand
AACAAATGTATAATGAAAAGAGGAGAAAGTCCAGGAACAAAATTCTCAATGCAGGCACAATGCTTTAATTTCAAAAGTTTCCATAGTATCATATTCTTTGGGATTCCTTTTAACAACAAACCATGATTCAAAAACCTGGGAATTATAACAAGGCCATTTTTAAAAAAAATAAAATTTTTTTGAAGTATATAATTCACACATGAACATACATAAACAATAAATGTATGGTAAAATTTGTGAATTTACAAGATAAACATGCATATCATCATATGAAGCTCCTATGCATCTCCCCACCACCAACACCTTGCATTGTTGTCACAAACTATGAAAGAGCATCGTCAAAATATTACTACTAACTATAGCTCGTATCTTACATTTGGTGTATTTTCCCACAACCCATCCGATTATTATTACCTTATATTAGTATTATTTATGTGCTATCATTCATGAGAGAACATTCTCCTATTTGTCCTGTTAACCACAGAAAAAGGTCATTTTATTTGTTTATACCTTCATTATTTACAATTCATTTTCACATACATAAATTAATTTGGTTTTCACAATAATACTCTCAACTAAGTTTAAAAATATTAGCCCCATTTCACAATTAAAGAAAATAAGGAAACTTCATCATTTGCCACAATTATACATCCAATGTGTGACACCCAATGAAAAAAATCAGGATCTAGAACCGAAGTGTTCTGAATTCTTGTTTGGTTCGTTACTCACGTTTATTTAACTTTATTCTGAATACGAGAAAAAAATCAACTGTACTTTTCTATCTACTCATATTCATTTACTTTTTATTTATATTGTTTGAAAATAAATACTTAGCTTCCTTTTTAGAAATAAGTGTAGATTTCTTTATTTAATTAGGCTTTTTCTACACATTATTTTGCTGTTTAAGGCAATTTGTATAGAGCTCAATACTAATAGTCAGTTTAGTAAGTATATTTTGTTGGTTGAATGGATGGTTTTTTGGTGGGTTTTTTTTTTTTATGTGAAGGAACAAATTATATATCACACATTTATCAGAAGACAAAAAAGAGATAAGTTGTAAGTATAAACATCTTAGCATGAGATACAAATGGAGAAAATGTGACAAAAGCACAGAAGGTATACTCAATAACTTGAACTGTGTGTTAATTTCCTGTATTTCAATTCCTGAAACAGAATTACTCATACAACAATATTTTATCAACATTAATTACAAGCCAAAATTACTTGCATATCAAGTATTTTATCCAAATTCTGCACACAAAAGCACTGGAAGCTTCACAGGTTTCCTCATAGGGAAATTATCATTGCAAAGTCAGTGACCATATTCAGGGAAGATTTGTCCAACAACTACCATTCAACCCCTTTGATAGGATTTTTATAAATTATTTATGACTTTAAGTTTCATATTTGCATTTCACCACTCAAAAATCACCTGTGGAAATGCAAATGGCTTCACAGTATTTAACCAACCTAAAATGTTTATTAAAAGAAATTGAATATAAGCTATTTCTTTCTGAAAACAAAGTATTTCTCTATCCTCAATGAATAGAAAACTCATTTTATAAAGATTCATCCTGTCTAAACAATATAAATGAGAACAGACCAAAATATCTGCCCCCTCTAGAATATGATCTGAGTGCTAAAAACATCTTACAGATTTTTAAACTTCCAATCTCCAAAGAAAGACAAGAGCAATGTTAAACAATGATGTGACTATAGATTTCCCTTCTCTGAGATTTTATAAAGGTTTCAGGAATTAAAATAAAAACCAATCCACTGGAGCTCCATTTAATACTCTTCATAATTTCACAGTATCTTTATTGTCAATCCTTGGACAATATTAATTTAAAAACTGAAATCTAGGGTATGCTAGAGACACAAAAGACATATAAATACATATACCTTCTATGAAACAGACATGTACAGTAGCATTTTCAAGACAAACTTTACGTATGTGAGTCAGAAATTAAAAAATGTAAATACACTGCATTCTAATTTGCATACATTTGGAAACCAGAAATGGAAACTCATAAATTTCATATTAAATCATACATAAATATCATACATTAAAGGACACATTTTAAATGCAATATTATGCTCCAAAAGTAAAAATTCACTGAAGCCAGTACAATGAATAGAAATAATGCCCCAGTTATTAAACTGAAAATATAATCTCTAGGTATTTAAAGTAGACTTGGATAGCTCATGATATTTTCTTCAGGATATATAAGCAATTTTCTACATTTGGCAGCGTATTGTTACCTAATTTTCCTCTGCCTTTCAAACAGGCCTCCAGACTTGAGAGGGGTGGCAAATATTTTCCTGAAAGTTCAAGATGCCAATCATCTTCTGAGAGTCTCTGCTCCTTTGAGAATGTCAGCAATATCTCCATTTCTTCCAACGTCAGCATCCTGTTCTTCTTTCCCGACCCCCTACCTCACTTCAGCCACGGGAGTCATGTCAGAGAAGCTTTGGTTAATAACCAGACTAGGTGCCATTGGGATGCTACTGCTCTCTCTAAAATATGACCTGAGTACTAAGATTTCCAATAGGGATAGAGTTGCATTAATCTCAAACCCTGCTGGTCTGATATATCCCCATTCATGATACCTGGCAAAACAACTCACAGTTGTGCACTGTCCTCATGGGGCACAAAAGCAAGGTGGCCTAAATTGTGTGAATGGAGTTGGACCTAGCCAATATCACCTCTGGTCTGCTTGTGGAGAGTTCTCATTTCCAAAAATCCATTTCACCCCACATTATTACACAATATCGATTTATTCAACCACAAATATTAGACCAGTTTATAGATTGCAAAGTGCTCAAGTCCAAATAGAGTTGTATTATCACTTTGACTTGATATTTTTCTTTTCTTTGTCTCCTCCTTTCTTTCCTTTCCACGTTTTTCTTCATCGTATGCTCTTCTTTTTTCTGTTGAATTCTCTTCATAATGCCTTTCTTTAGACTGCAGGTCAGAAAGGAAGGCCACTACCAAACTGGGGGGTCAAGTAGTAACTCATTTCTCCCATAACACTGCCGTTCTCCATCCTTTATCAAACCCCACCTCCTAACTTTATTAGCATTACTTAACGAGTACATTTGAGATTCACTATGATGCTATTCTCAGCATCCATATCCCCTGGGTTAAGGTGATGCTGTTTCATAAATTAATCTTTTCAATTATTTTGTTACAAAACCATATCTTAAATAGGGTTCAAAACTTTTATTACTTGAATTCAAGTCTATAGTAAAGAAAGGTACTTTCATTTTCAAAAAGTGTGGAGAGTAAGCCCTACTGGGAAAAAAAAATCCTCTCATTTGGTTAAGACAGATGAATAATAAAGAGAAAGAGAAAGATAACCGAATTGTTAAAATTGACTGCAAGGAGAAGATAATTTCAACTCAAGAGCTGTCAGTAGAGAACAGAGGAAAAATGATTAAATAAGAAACAGAGATACTCCAGGCAAGTGACAATTTTGAATGAATGTCTAATAATACTGAAAAACCTGTAGACATTTTAAGAGCTTTAAGAGGCATTATTATCTAAAATTATCTTTCTCTCTACTTTGTGTTCTATGCAATCTAAAGTGTATTACTAAATCACAACAATATATATGGATGTTTAAATATTCTTAATTTTTCTCTAAAATGTTACACAAATTTAAAAAGACCAAATGATAGCTAAGAGACCTACATATGCAAAGAATTGCTTTTTTTATATTATAGTAAAATTTATTTATATATAAGCACATATAATTATATATATATGTGCTATCATATCATGCATACTTCTAGTTCAGTCTTTTTGTTTTCCTTTTGCAATTGTCTCCTATTTCTCTCTTTTCTTTCTCACCAATATCATCCTTTTCCACAACCTTGTTAACAACCAATAGCATTGTATACATTATCTATAATATATTTGTATCTCCTAGTTTTTCTTGTTCATTTTCTTTTACCTTTTCATTGACTTTTTCCATTTAATTTTATCAAGGATGTGTCTTTATTTATGGTTCAAAGACCCATTTTTATTTTTTTCCAAGAAGATTGAACTTGTATAAGTTCAATTATATAACCTATTCACCATATCCTCTTTCTTATTGAATGGAATGGCCATCTTTTACTCATACTAATTCTTTTGTAAACTGGAATAGATTTCTAAATTCTCTTCTTTCCTACTGATCTGCTTGCTATTCCTCCTCCCACATCACATTGAATTGGTTATAATTATTAATTTTCTATAGCTGCTGTAACAAATAGCCAAAAACTTGGTGACTTAAGCAAATTCAAATGTATTATCTTCCTGTTCTGTAGGTCAGAAGTCCAACATGGATCTCATGGGGCTAAAATAAAGGTGTTGGCAGAGCTGTGTTCTTTCCAAAGACTCTAGGGGAAAATCCATTTCCTTGCCTTTTCCAGCTTCTAGAACTGCCCACATTCCTTGGTTTGTGACACTTTTCCTCTCTTCAAAACCAACAACAGTGGGTTACATCATTTTTACACTGCTAACTCTCTGATTCTCTGCAGCCCAAAAGGTTCTCTGAGTTTAAGAATTAATGAGATTAGATTGTTACCCACTAGGATTATTTCCCCATAACAGGGTCCTTAATTTTAATCATACCTGCAAAGTACTTTTTGCCATGTAAAGTAATATATTCATAGGTTCTGTGGATTTGAACCTGGGCATCTTTGGAAGTTATTGTTCTGCCTTCCACAAATGGTTTTGGATTATGTTCTGATATCTGATAAGGCTAGTTTCATTCTTGCTCTTTCACTGTTCCTTTTCATACATTTTTTAACTATTCCCCAGAATTTATTCTTTCATTTATGCTTTAAAGTTTTTTATAAAATTCTAGATAAATAATTATAGTTTTGGAATCACATTAAATTAAAATTCTATTAAGTTAATATATTTATTTTGTGGAAATTTGTACCCTTTCACCCAAGAACATAATGCATCCTTTGACTTTTCAGATTGGTTTTCTAGTTTTATTTCTTTTAATAAGTTCCATAATTTTCTATCAGGTTATGAGATTACTGGTTATGCTGGCTTCACAAAATATTGAGGCACTTTCTATTGTTTTCTATATTTGAGAATATTTCAAGTAAGTGTTGAAATATCTGTGCTTTAGAAATTAGATCAAACTCAGCTATGAGTCACCTGATACTTTATCCAATAGAATCTTTTTAATCACATTTCTAAAAGCATCTTGGTTTCCACTTCATCAAGTGTCAATTTTGTCAATTTATATTTTGCAAGAGAATTGTCTATTTCTTTGAGATTTCAAGATTTGTTTCCATGGAACTATAAGCAGAAACCACATATAATTATATCAGACTTCCAGTTATTTGTGTTTAGGAATTCTTCCTCATTCTTTTAACTTCTCCAAGACCAGATGCTGTCTGGTCATATTAAACACACACACACACACACACACACACACACACACCAAACTATATCTATTTTGGTATTTCAAGATTGTGGTCAAATCCACATTATTTAGATAATATTAAGGAAGATATTAATGTTGCATTTGCTTTTGGAAATGTATCTGCCATAGTTCCCAAATTTTGCAGACAACATAAAATGCCATATGTGTGTACATTTGTCTCTGGTTATACTAAGCAAAAGGGTATTTTCATGCTTAACCAAATGAATTGGGAAAAAATAAAAATAAGAAAAACATGTCTGTGTAACTGTAAACTTAAAGTTTCATTAAAATTTAGGGTAATTTTTGTTGTTGTAACACAGTTGGCTGTCACTGAAAATTATCTATGTAATTATTTACATAAAATTATCTATACAAAATTATCTATCCAAATATGAGAAGCAAATTTATTTCTTGATTGAAAGAGTTAAACTAGAGTAATATTCTTACTAGGGTTATAACAGGAAAAAATAGAGTCTTCTTAATAAGGAGGCATTATTTGAAACATCTAGGTGTATATATACATGTACTTAATATGTTGGTGTGGATGTATACATATAATATACATTATATATGCATGTATATAATATATGTATATATTAGCATCTTGAAGGGGGATCTTTTAATAATCCAAGTTGCTAAGAATCCATAGTTTGCTTAGGAAGTGTGCTGTTATCTCTATTGTACTGCTGCAGAGCCTATTGTCCCAATCTATCTCTTATTTCAGGCACTGCTGCAGTGTCCATTTCTATGTGGCCTCTGACAGAATCATGTCAAGTCTCAGACCTGTCCAGTGTGCTTCTTAGTGCCCACGATTTTTCAACCTGCAAATTCAAGGTCATTAACATTTCATAGGGTAAATCTTTTAATAATAGGAAAACAGAGTTGATGGAAAATGTTCCTCCTTTTGCCCCTCAGATATCTGATACACTCATCTGAGAAGAGGTGACTGAAGCCAGAAGCTGAAAGCAGCAAGGTCTACAAGGAGAGGGGAGAGATAAGCATACACCTTCATGTGCCTGATCACCCACAGCTGCAACTAAGGAGAGAGGATCACCTGATGATACCTTGATTTGGATGCTTTCACAGTCTCAGAACTGTAAGCTTATAACTTAACCCCCTATTGCAAAAGCCAACCCATTTCTGATATTTTGCCTTGGCAACATTTAGCAAACTAAAACACTCTTCTAGACAGAATTTTCTTGATCTACTAGATTATTGCATAATATGATTTGTTATGCAGTCTTTAACCAAAATTACGTTGAGAAATATCTTCTATTCATGACTCATGGTACCCTAACTCTCAGGGAACATTTAACCAGGACTTACTACCAAAAGAAGAGTTGCCTGAAGGTCTGCACACATCATTCAAGTTCACGAAAATGTTGATAAGAGAGAAAATTCAAAGGTTTAATAGGAAAGTTTTCAAGTTGAGAGCAAGGAAAGTTTGTATTTCTGAATCTTAAAATCCAGAGAGCTTATTGATTCTAAGCAAAACTTCCAAGATATTTACTCTCAAACTGATATACACAAAATGTTACCAGTTATCTGGACTATTTAGGTGATATTTTGTTTCATTTAAATCTCCTGATATCATATACAGACTCCCAGAGACTCTCATCATTTTTTACCTCCTAGTGGATTCTGAATCATTCTTACCCACTAAGTTAAGTCTTTATTCAGGTGGGTCTTCTTTCCTCAGGACATAATCAGACTATTGCATGCCTTGCACATTACTGTTTCAAGCAGTTTTCTCCAAGCCAACAGTATGACTTTGCCTCACAAAGCATTTAACTTGAGAGTGCCTTTGTACCCATTATTCCTGAAATGTTGAACAGATGTGTATTTAATGTGGAGTCATTTTCTTGAATCTTGAAAAATCAACTATCCACAATCATTTTGTAAATTGTAACATTTATAAATAGTCTAGACCCCAAACAGAATTTATATAACTATTTATCATCACTATCTGCAAACAATTGCTGTGTATTTCCAAAGAGACATTTTATAGGCACTAATAGGGTTTTAGAGATTTGGCTAGACAAGCCCTCAAGGAGCTCATAGTCTCATGAAGGAGTTTACAGTCTATGAAATTGCCTTTTTCAATTGCCTGAAAATACCAGGTACTTTGATGTCTAATCCCTCCATTTAAATTAGGCTTGAAAGACATCAAAAGGAAGAAAATAAGATTTTAGAATATGTAGAAATTAAGAAATCGTAACCTGTAAACAGTAAGTTTATAAAGTTGTTAATTTGATGCTATTTTGGGGAGTGGGATTTAATACACATCAATTTCAAATATAAATTCCTTATATTAATATGGTTTACATACCTTAATTTCTTTGTTCATTTATTTAACAAACATTTAATGAATTTCTGCTCTGGAACAGATACTATGCCAAATGCCAAAGATACAACATTAAACAAGGCAGATATGGTCCCTGCCTTCATGGAGTTTTATTCTACTGGTGTGGGGGGAAGGCAATGGCAGTAAATAATTAAACAGAAAAAGTAATTTAAAACTGTAAAACAAATGAAAGGGTGATGTATTAAGCAATAAATGTTGCTGTATTTTAGATAGGGTGGTCAGGAAAAATTCTCTAGGGAGGTCATATTTAAGCTGCAAAATGATAGATAAATCTGAAAAAAAAATCAAGCAAAGATTCTGATGAAAATATTGCAGGAAACTCAGAGAAACAATTGGTGACTTCTAGGGCCTCTCCAAGATGGAGTGCAGGAGGTGGGGATTAGAATTAAGAAATGACAATGGAGATTTAAGAAAAGGCCGAAACATTCAGTGCCCATAGGCCCTGATGAGGCATTTCCATTTTATTCTAAATGCAATGGGAAGTCTATGAAGGATTTTAAGCAAGAATTTAGATTAATAAAATAATATAACCAGTTGCATTTTTCTGAAGAGGCATTAAAATGCATGGAGCCGCAGCGTAGTTTAGATAATGCTTTTATAAAGCAAGAGTGGAAAAATATAGGTTTTAAGGAAGTTGATGTGCTAGACTACTATTTGACCAACAGCAGAAAGATCCAACGGATAAGGAAACCAGTTGGGAACATGTGGCTCTAGGCCTGAGGCCATAAACCCAGCCTGGAGAAAAGGAAAGTTCTAAAAGTGTACTAGAGAGTATGCCATTGACTCAAACTCCATCCTTGAAGAAACTTCTAGAATTTAATTTAGTTTGCAAGACTAGGAGAGATAAATTTTTTAAAAGTTCTGAGTCTGAGATAAACAAAAATAACTGTTAGGGGAAAAACAAGTAGAACCAGCAAAAAAGATACTTCTTGTTTTAAAGAACAGCTGTGAATTCCCAGTTGGGCTGTGAGTAAAGAAGGATGACTCTAAGAAAAGAAGCCAAGTGCACATTACAAGGGAGAAAGTTGACTATTTGATACTTAACCCCATATAATTTGCATCTCAAAAATCCTTACATTATATTAAAATAGGTCTCCAATCAAACTGCATGTAATAATTTAAAATATATTGTGGAGAATGTGCAGAATAAAAGGGAGAGTTCATGCTTCATTCCCAAGGTTACAGTCTAGAACTTGCAGAAAATAGGAGTGAGACAGGAAAACTTATGTTTGAAAATACTTCTGAATAGTGACCTGTTCTTGTGGATCAGAAAGTCCATGAAAATCATTAACCATCTCTTCTAACTAATGACCATACATATGAGCAGAGTTAAGAAAACCAAACACTGAAAGAAACCTCAGGGTAGTAGGTGCATATCTGGGGGCAGGTAATGAAGAAATAGTGAAGAAATATGTAGAGAGAAAGAAAGTCAAGAAGGAGCTACTTACAAAATAGAATTGAAGTTTAGTGCAGAAAAACACACGCATCCAAAATGTAGGGAGATCTATGCAAGTGATTATGCTAATGAAGTGAAAAGGGCTAAGGGTTGAAGTTTTTTACAAGGGAAAATGCCCCAAGGCATTATCTCATGTCAGTCTGAGTTCATTACTAGAAAAATGATTAGAATCAATGCTATGAAGTCAAGAGGCACCCAAATGGAGAATTTGGCTTGTGAAAAACAATAACAGAATTAATGAAGGGGCTTTAACCTTTAAGTTCAATACATATTTAATTCTGTTTGTCTGGGCAGAACTTAAATATACAGGAAGTAATTTATTGTTAAAGTCATGTAACGTGCAGTGATTATTATGCTAATAAGGACGGATAAGTAAAATCTCTTGCTTTATAAATGTCATAAATTAAAAATGGATTGTGTTAATAATTATAGCAATGGAGATTTTATGATTTTAATAGAGATCATTTTACTCAGGCTTTAATTGTCTTTTTTCATTTAACAATTTTATTTTAATTATAGCAAGTCATATGTAATTATTTTGAACTTCACAAAATTATTCACGTATACAACAATTTAAAGCCTTACGCTAGATATTTAAAAGACATGAATCTTTTCACAGTGCCAGTTGAAGGCTTTCCTAAAGGAATGGACAGCTTAAAATTAAATACGAGGAATTTTATAAGGGTACAATTTGCTTTAACAGTGGCTACTTTTGGTTTTCTATCTCTAAATGAAAGCTGTTCATGCATAAGTGGTTCTCGTATTTTGAATCAATTATCTCTGGTATTTGCTATTAATGTACGGTCATTTTTAGTTGCTCTCAAGTCTGAACTGTTCATATTAGGTAGAAGAAATTAAACTCATTTGTGACCTTTTACATGAATACTATGTATTTCCAGTATTTTATCCCACAGATTGCTTTTGAAAGTAATTGGATTTTTTCTAAGTGAACCAGTTATAGAAAGTCCCATTGTATGTGCAGCAGGTAGAGTGGAGGATTGACTGGGGAGGAGATTAAGAGAATGCTCATTGCACAAAAATTTGGGTTGTGCAAAGTCATGACATGCAAAATAACAGTAGCAATAATTTAGTGTCTTTAAATATCTTCTTCCCTCCTGGAGTGGAATGATTAGAAGTATTTTAGGGCAGGCAATAAGTTTATAATAGAAAACAAACCCTCCTGATTTTACCTTCTAAATTTTACCTCTGTTCAGACAACAACTACCCTAATTCTGGTCCTGACCATCTTTCCTTGCCCAACCTTCTGTTTTAAATCTCTTCTGTCCATTTTGACTGGCTATTCTGACTTGTCCTTTAATATTCCAACACAGGTATAGCTCCTTCAAGTGTGTCTTCCTAAAATATCTTCTCCCTTCTGTGTGCTTCTGCTAATGAAATCCTATTTTAATTATTCTATCTAACTTTCAGGGAAGGGGACCCTAACCCTGCATAAGGAATTGGATAATGTAACCTAGTTATGTCCAAAGAGACAAGAAAAAAGTCTCTGCTAGAGACTTTCAGCAGAAGGTTTCTTTGCAGAGAGAGAGAATAGTAAGGAACAGCCCTTCTTCTAATACCTGACTTCTCATGTCTAGATGTGATTCTTAGATCTGCAGGATGAAAACAACTTACAAATGGAAATTGCAAAAAGAATCAAAAAGAAGCAGAGCAGGAGTTTTAGTTTGCAGATCCAAGAACCTGCTCTATCGATAAGCTTCTTGTTACTTGGAATAATCAGTCTCCTTCTATTTAAAACATTTTTTATTATTTCAGGTCACTCCCAATTGTCATATATAGAACAGACTATAGCTGGAATGGGTGAAATTACTGGTGACAGAGACTTGGGACATTAAATAAGTTCTATTTCTCCTTATTTAAAAACCATCCATATTCCTACCAAAGAGAGGAGATTAAAAATTTCCAGATTTTATGGAAATCTAGCCAGATAAGAGAGGAAAATAATTATGGAGAGTAACTATGGAGGGTTTGAGTAACTGAAAACGGGTTTGGCTCCCTCTTGCATTTCCTGATTTTTCAAAATGTGATTTGGAAAAATGAGTGTTTAGTTTTCTATTGCTGTAGAACAAATCACCACAAATTTAGTGGCTTAAAACAACACACACTTAGTATTGCACATTTTCTGGGTGTCAAGAGTCTAGGTATGGCTAAGCTGGGTCGTGTGCAGAAGCTCAGAAAGATGCAAGCAGAGACTTGACTGGGGAGAAATCTACTTCTAAGCTCATCCTGGTTGTTGGCAGAATTCACCTCCTTGTGGCTCCTAGACTGAGGCCTTGGCTTCTTGCTGTCTGTTGGCTGGGCTCTGCCCTTGGGTCCTACAGGCTGCCTTCAGTTCCCTGCTATATGGCCCTCTCCATGTGCAGTTCAAAACATAGCAGCTGACTTCTTCAAGGTTGTCAGTAGAGTCTCTCTTGTGTGTGTTAGCAGGACAGAGAGCTATAGATATATCAAAACCTAACCATGGGAGTGACATCCTATCATCTTTGCCATATTCTGTTAGTTAAAAAGGAGGGGATTGTTGAGTGTGTAAGACTAAGGGGTAGAGATTGTTGGTGCCATCTTAGAATTCTTCCAACCACAATGAGCTAAATCAATAAATGAATGCACACTATCTTTACTATTGGATGAAAGCAGACTGGATATAATTTCATAGCACTAGGAACTAGATGATGGTAATGAGGAGAAAACTGCTTTGTGTGACTTTATTCTTTAAATACATTGCATATAAAGGTTGATATGTTATAAAGATTATAATGAAAACTGCCTTTAAGCAAAAGTTGGATGTAATGATGTTGAATTTATTCAATGATGTTTAGAGTTTGTAAATATGAATGCATAGCCACCAAAAGAAAATGAAATAAAACCAACAACTCTATACCTAAAATTCCTGATATAATTTTCCTGTTGTGTTGACTTAATTCTGACTCATTTAGCCCCTTTCTTCTACTGAAATAGTTGTTTCTATAACTTGATTTTCAACAAGGAAGCTTCTTTAGCTTGAAAATCTGACGTTATGGCATATAGAATATTTTGAAATGGTTGAGATTAATGAGACAAAATATGAAGGTAACTCTGTGGACTTAAAAAGACAGGACCTATATAACATTTACAGATTCAATTTATATTTAGGTATTAAAAGGCAGAGAACTTATACAAGTAGTTTTGACTTCTATTTTCTGCAAAACATCTTATCATGTAATATGCCTATTTTAAACAACAGAGCTTATTATAAAACTTTTGTGGGTCTCCTACTTAAACAGAACCAGAGTAAACTCATATGGGCAGAATACTTTTGAATATAATCTCTTTTCAAGTGTGGAACAGCTTTGAATAGTTTTCTATACACAATGATATACCTACCTTTGTTAAGCAATTTAATGAGGAAATAAGCTTATTCCAAGGATATTAAAAATAATAATCAAAGAAAAAAATAACCTAAACATCAATATCAACAAAGCCACACAATATTTATTAAAGCTGACCTCTGTTTGCTGGGAACGATGGTCTTAATAAAAAAAATATATATCTCATCCAATATATAATTTCATTTACCCTCACACTAACTTTATAAGGTAGGTTCTATTACTAAATATTATATGTGGATGAAGAAATGGAAGGGAATAGAGGTAGGTAAATTACCCAAGAACACATAGATATTAATTGTCAAATTCCAGACTGACCCATGTAACCTGATTGCAAAGCTCACACACCAAACTACTGGGCTATAATTTTTTCAGAGAATGGAGAAAATCTTCCCTGACCAGTTTTATTCCCTGTGAATAAGGGACAAATTAATACAAAAATGAAAGCATCTGTTCTTCTGAGTTGTAGAGAAAACTCTTTAGTGACTTAGAATATTTGATGAATGGATCATCAGGAATGTATTTTTCTTTAACCTGAAATATTTAAGATGTCTCTGGAAAACATATATCAGGAATTTTTCTATTTTTCTATTATTGCACATTGTTACATGTAATCTCATGCTGGTGGAAAAGGATAGAAATTGAAGCAGGTTGGAGAATAAAGGAAATGATATTTAACACTGAAGGAGTTAATTTAGAATATCTTTTTGAAGCTTTCCTTTTGGAGTCAGGATTGGACTTGGACATAGGATACGGTTATGGAATTACAGAAAGATATCCTGAGATGCATAACAGAAGATTCTGTGAGCCAAGTTTTCTTGTCCTCTTCTAAGTACTCTCAAGATTAACCAGCTACAGATTTTGAGGGATTCTTATTTCCAGAAATAAATTAAATATTTCCAAAACAGATGCTGTTGGATAGAAAAACCCACCAAAGAAAGGGTTTAGTAAGGTTTAGAGAAAACATCTTATTGGGTGGATTTTCCACTTTCCATTGGATTTCCTTTTCATAATGTAGACACAGTTTAAAAGTAAAAATGAAAATGCATTTAGTGACCTCTGAAGGGTGTTGAGAAAATGCACTACCATTTTATAAATAGCTTTCAATATGAAATGTGATGGATATTTTGGAGCTGTCCAAAAAGCAATCTTGAAACTTCAAGCAAGGTTAAAAAAAATGTCTGTAGTAGTTGAGGGTATTCTCCATACTGTAGGAAACTGACAGTTTCTAGACAGTTTTGCTGTCCAGAAAAAAAGTCAATGCAAATAAGGACATTTTCTCACTAGCAGAAGTAGAGAGATGCTTAAGGACAGAAGGATTAGAAAGGTATAAGCTTACTCAATGATATTTATTGAATCTTAACACTCAATTTTCAGTATTTTCTGTTTATATTCAGATTCATCTTCCTCTTTTTAATGCCAAACATCAGAGTTTGTTTTATTACATGACATTTGCATAAGAAACAATTTTACTGAAAACTGTAAGGCATCGTGCAATCGTCGATAAACTAATTATCAACTGCAAACTTAAGATAGGTGGACAAGCAGTCTAAAATTTTTTATGTAATTCCAAAAAAGTACATGAAAAGTTTAACATGATAAGCTTTTAAATATGGTTTACACTTGCAGTTTTATATTAAAAAGTGCTTCAAAAATACTGCCAGAAAGTTGCTCTTTATAAATGGTGCTGGGGTAATGTCAGATTATATGCTGTAAAAACTAATTATTTTTACGGACTTAGAAAGCTAACATTGTGATATTCAATCTTACTGAATCAGTTTTCAATTCTCACTTAAATTAAGTTTATACAATATTAATAATCTAAAAACATCCATTTTATAACCAACAAAAGTCTATTGAATTCAAGTTACATATGCTGAGTGATCAAAATCTCTGTGTAGGCCTGTATGGCCAGATCTGAAACAGAAGTGGGTTGGAGGTTAATCAATGTACTGCGCCATCCAGCGGAAGCCTTCTGCATAGCCTTGTCTTTTGAGCACACTGCACATGAAGACTTCTGAGGGTCGGGCATTCAGTTCTTTCAGAGCTGCATTACACTTTTCTGTTGTCTGATCATATAAACCAAACATCTCTCGTAACCTCTCTTCACTGATGGTTTCAGATCTGTCGATTTTATTCCCAAGAATGAGGATAGGCACATTAGCAATGATTTCAGCTGTCATTAATGAATCAAGTTCTTCTTTTGACTCTAACAGCCTTTCATGGTCTGCACAGTCCACCAGAAATACAATGCCATTGATAGCAGGAAGTTAGTTTTTCCACACGATTCGAGCTTGAACTTGTCCACCGAGATCAAAAGTTGTAAAAGTCATGCCAGCAATAGCCAGGTTTTCTGAAGTGGGATGTAACGTTGAGACATGTTGCTCAAGTCTGTCATCTTTTAACATGTGTAGCAGTGTTGTTTTTCCTGCATTATCCAATCCAAGAAATACCAATTTGCCAGTTTTCTTATATAATCCTAAAAACTGTAGCACACTGCTGAAACCACTGTAAATCCAGTTAAATATAAAGGGCATAACCAAAACTTAGAGGGTCTGCGACTGGAGAGAACACAATTCCTGGATGCACCTGGACGCTACACCCTCCGAGCCCGAAAAGCACAGTGCGATTGGTTGCCGCGGCCGCCAGCCTGCAGATTCTTCTTAACCGACTTTGTTTTGTCAATAAATCTAAAGTGAAATAGGCTTTTTGATTATTGCAGTACACACAAATAGCCCTTAAATTTGTAAATAAAAAAAGGAACTTTTATTAATAGGCAGAAGAGTGCTTCAGTTTTAATGTCTTGTATGTTGATGAATCTAATAGGATATGTTGAAAAAGTAAGCTCATTTCAAATGGAATCTTTTCATCCACAGCCATTTACTTTTGATAAATAATTGTGTGTTGCCTATTTATGTTAGGTGAAAGGAACATTGTCAAATTTACTGTCCTAAACCCTCTAAGAATCAAATTACTGTTCCTCCTAAAGCTGTTTGTTATGTAATTGGCGGCATTGGTGTATCACTGTTTCTCCCCTAACTCAAATAAAGCTTATTTCAACTTCTGTTTAAATACACTCTTTCCCACTCTAATATGAGAGAAAAAAAGTCCTTTAAGGACAGGCTCAGTATTTTTTCCTTTGGTGTTAAAAATGTAGCAATTATTGGAACAAACAAAAGGATGAACAATATCAGTTGATTAAATGAGTTTCTTTTTTAAGTAATGAAATCTGTTTCTATCAAGGGACATCTGAAAAATATAAACAGTTTTTGGGTAAAAGCAAAGCAAATTCTCTCATTACATAATTAGGCCACTGGAGATTTATCTTTTGTTTAGGGGATCATATGGATTCTGGAGCACATTGACCATTGTGGAAAATTTGTTTTCATCTAATGAAAATGTAAATCTATTTTTTCATATTGAAAATAAGTTCAAAGTACCTTTTTTAACATTCTGATTGGTAATTAGATAAAATTATTCTGAGTACATTAACAGTTCTATAGCATTATCATGAAAAGATACCTTTGTTAAACACCCAATTTTATATTTCTAAAATTTCCTTTTTTAATACCTGGTGTTAGAATCCAAAGAATCTCAATATGACAGAGTGTGTGTGTATAAAACTGTGTATAGTGGTGTTGAAAATAAACATGGAAATAAACCTTGGTCTAAAGTTTATTTCATAAAAATATCATTTGTCCTTTTTCCTTTCTCTTCTTAAGATGTTAATACTTCTATGTTATTTATATTTGTGGGTTGTTTTTTTTTTTCTATTTAAAATACTAGTTCATAGTTTCTTTACTACATCAATTTCCAAAACTTCCTTTTGCTTTAACAATCTGCTTCCACCACTCACAAGCATGATTATTGCCCAGGTCTGTCAATATTTAACATCGTCTTATGTTCATGGCCTCAAACTTTGAAATCCCTTTCTCTGATCACAACCTTTTATCTGCCTGCTCAATCAGCCTCTTAACTCTCCTGAACCTGCGTTTTGCTTTCAGGTTCAACTCCATTCTTTTGTCTTTTATTCAGCATCCTAGTCTGGATTCTTCCATTGGCTTCATTTGTCCCTCAAGCCACATCCTAGTCTTTTTTACTTTTCCACTCACTAGTAACCTAAAACTCTTATCTTTGACCTTATGAAGGTAGTAGTTAAGCACATGGGCTCTAGAATTAAATTAACTGCTTTTGATTATAAATTTCACCATTTGCTCTCTTTACCTTAGTAAAGTTAGTTGTTCCATCTCCCAGTTTCTTTATCTGTCAGATGGGGATTTTAAAAGATCTCCATGGTAAGATTGCCATGAGGATAAAACGATATAGCACATCAACAGTATAGAACACTGGAACACAGTGCTCAATACATATAATTCATAGAAATTATTACATAGATATTATTTTATTCCATGGCCCTTCACCTGACAAGTCATCCACTTGGACAAATTCTGCTGACCATTTTTTTTTCTTAGTTCTGAATATTGCTGCAATGCATTGTGTGATGTATTTTAGCTCCACTACAATTTATTGTTAAAATGTTATGTATTGGTATACTATTATATATTTTTATATAGGATAGCTATAAATAATAATGCTTATCAAAAACTGGAAAATATGTGAGGAGAAAAGCAAGTACTATCAATAATTACACTGGTTCTATCTTGGGCATGCTGTCATCCTATTGTTATTGGAGCAAAACTCAGTCAAGAAATGTACTCTAATCTCATTTGTAACTTGTTGTTAGCAATCTCTTTTTTTTTTCTATTAAGGAGGGTGTGGTCAGTATGGCTGCCTGGGATGAGTGAACAGGTAGCTGTAATGCAAGTGAGCACTTTACAAAGATCACATTAGAGGTGAAATTGCCAAGAATAGATTATTAGTGGTATCTCAGCTACATTTCCTGATTGAATGCCCTTCTTTAACATGGTCTTCAAAGGGCTTTGATGCATACTACATTGTGTTTATCTAGTCACTTTCCTTCCATGATAGTTAGGCAATAAAAGCAATCATAGGTTTCAAGACGTGGTCTATATTACCCCATAATCACTACATTGATATCCATTTGCCTGCTTTCTTTAGCACATCTTAACCTCTCTCTTTCATTCTTTAATCCTATGAAACTTCTCTAGCCATTTCTCCTTAACTTACAAACATGTTCAAGTTTCCTCCATCTTACAAAGACATTCAAATTGTTGTTCCTTGTTTTTTTGTTTGTTTGTTTTTCTACCACCTGGTGTCACATTTTTGGAGAGCAGTCTATGTTCACTGTCTCCACTACTTCATCTTTCTCCCACTCCTCAACCATTTAAAAACTGGCTTCTGATCTCACTATCTTGGTCCAGCTCAAATATCTCAAATTTCATCCTACTTACCATCACTGAATGTTTATTGTAGTTGGTGATACTGATCATTCTCTGCATATGAATGAAACACTCTCCTCATCTCATCCTTGGCTTATGGGAATTGGAATTTATTTTTCTACTCTTACATTTTTATCTTTGTTTCCTGATTCTTTGTTTCTTCCATTCTTTGGCATTCAGACTTGCCATTCTCTTCTGTATTGTTTCTCTTAGTGAGCTCAAACCCTTCATTCAACTGAATCTATTTCTATCTTTCTTGTCCCAATCACTCCATTGAGGCTTAAACTACTGAAAGTCACTACTTGGATATTCTAGTACTTCTTACTCAGCCAATTAAAGATGTCTCCATCCGTGTTTTGTATCCACAGTAAAGGCATCACTATTTACTTAGTCATTTAGTCTTTCAACTTCATTCATTGTTAATTCTTCCTGTTGTTCATTGTCTCTAATATTAAATTTTGGTCACCAAATTATTAATGTGTTGATTTATCATCCATGCAACAAATATTTATTGAGTATTTGCTATTTGATGGCTGCTTCTCTGGGGACTAGGGATCAAATGACAAATAAAGTGTTCGTAGATGCATGAAACTTTCATTCTAGTGGGGGGAGATATACTATAGCAGATAAAAGCTCATTTTGGATAGTGACAGTTGATGTGAAAAAATTAAGACAGGTAAATATGTTAGAGAGTTATTGGATTGATAATTACCTTAGATTATCAGGGAACATTTCATTAGCATTCACTTTATAGCTAAGACCAAATGATTCAAAAGAACTAGGCATATGAATATCAGTGGGGAAGAGTGCTCCAGGGAGAGATTAAAAAATGCAAAGTCTCTAAATTGGGACCAGACTTATTGTGTTGTAGGAGTAGAAAGAGAGTGAGTATGGCTAAAGCACAGCAAACAAGAGGTAGAGTGGTAAAAGAAGTTGGTGATGTGGACAGATTTGAGGACCTTTAGCATTTTTTAAGGCCTTGTTTAGAAGAGTTATAGGCAAGGAGGTGGCATGATCTCATTTATGCTTTTAAAAGATGCCTCTTGCTTCTGATGTAGAGACTGGACTATAAGCTAACAATGTAGCTAGAAGGTTTTTCAAGCACCTTGGTTGATAGCTGATTGTCACTTGGCTTAGAGTGGGCTTAGAATGGTAACAGTGGAGATGAATTCAGTATATGCTTTGTAGTTATTATTGACAGTCTTTAATAATGGCCAGATGAGAAAGGGGATGAGAAAGATTTGTGAAATGGGGTCTGTAATGCTGGTTTTTACTGATATGAGGAGGACTGCAGTAACAAAATATGCGAGTGTTAATCTAGAATTCAGGTTTTAGACAATTATTAGATACCAAATATAAATTATTTATGTCTGGGGCCCAGTGGAGTGTTCAGACATAGGGAAGAGGGAACTGTGGTATGATGGAAGCCAAGATAATAGTGTTTCATGTGAGAACAATGCAGTAAAAGGTCAAATAAATTGGGTGGGGACACATTTATGATCATTGTATTTGACAACATAAAGCTGATTGGTTACTTTCTTGTTTTGATAGACTGGTGGCCATAGGAATCTAACTGGAATAGGTAAGGAAAGACTATAGTTAAGAAGTGGAGACTATGGATTTTATACCAAAATATTTCTGCATTAACTTTTTATTTACCACTACCATTTTGTCTCCTTTAATTCATGTTGTATTATTTATCATCTGAACTTTTAAAATAATCTCTGGACTACTTTCTGCTTGGGAAGGTTATGTCTGTCCTCTGCAAAGGCTCCTCATTGCCTGGAATCATCCTCTAAAAGTATCTTACCTGGCAGGCTCTCAAGGTCCAAGGGATTTGACAATATTCTATGAATATAAAAAAATGAATCCTTTTGTTCACACATATTTCATAGATTTGAAACTTGAGATCATCTATAATTCACAGAATTTTAATGAATCCATAATAATTATTATATTTTTAATAATGGGCTATAAGTACTGTTTTGGGTAGTTGATCTAAGCTAACATTCATTTAAAAGGGACTAATTTATCTTGACTAAGGTATTGTGGTGGTTTAGCAATATGTACCCCAGAAAAGTCTGTTCTTAAATTTAATCCATTCCTGTGAGTGTGAACTCATAGTAAGTAGGATCTTTTGATGAGGTTACTTAAATTAAGATGTACTAATCCTACTATTAGAGTTTTTTTAAAGGCAGAATGAAATTCAGACAGATAGAGAGAAATCCACAGAGGAATCAGCCAGAAGCTGAAACTCAGCGGAACCTGGAAGATAAGGGAGAGGCCAGGAGATGCCACCACATGCATTGCCATGTGACAGAGGAGATAAGGATCAAGAATTACTAGAAGCTAACCCTAAGATGCCAGTCTTTGGGAAGAAAGTATTGCCTTGTAGATGCCTTGATTTAGACTTCTCCTAGCCTCAAAATCATGAGCCAATGAATTCCCATTGTTTAAGCCAATACATTGTGTGTTATTTGATTTAGCAATGAAGAAACTAGAAAAAGTATTTTCTTAAAATTCCTGATTATTTGCACTTTATTAATTAAATCTGTCAAATTTGAATTTTTATTGTAATTGGGATATTGTTTTATTGTATTCCTAATTCACAAAAAGAAGTACCATAGCTTAAGTCATTTCGTAGCATGAAGGTGGTAATAAAATAGGACAATAAATACAACACAGAATAAAGTCATAAATATA
>JAQZBX010046698.1:0-20694 GCA_029593785.1 Cabassous unicinctus | reverse complement strand
TAGCAAAACTCTTCAGGGTTAGAATTTAATATTCTCTTGGTTATTGTCCCTCCTACTGAGACAATGTCCCCCAAAAACTTGAACATATTCATATGCTTTAAAGCCATGTCCCAGGTTCACCCCTCTCCATATATCCCCCATCACTGACACCCTGCAACAGTGATCATTCCCTGCCACAGTTTTGTCTCTTTTGTGATCCAAAAACTTACTTTTCCCAGCATCATTTTTTGAAAAATCTATTCTGACCCAGTTGCATGTCTTGTTGTCATTGTGGAATGACAGTTGACCATATATGTATGGATCAACATCAAATTCAAATTTGGTTCAATGTTCAGGATGTCTATCCTTGTGCTAACCATGCAGTTTTGACAGCTGTAGCTTTTTAGTATGCTTTAAAGTCAAGTAGTGTGATTCTTCTCATTTCGTTTTTCTTTTCAATAGATTTTTGAAAATTTGGGGCACATTGACTTTCAAAATAAATATCATCATTGTGTTTACAAGTTCAGTAAAAATGTTGTTGCAATTTATTTTGGGATTGCATTAGATTTGTAAATCAATTTGGGTAGGAAAGATATATTAATGATATTAATCTTCCAATCAAGATCATGGATTATTTTTCCATTTATTTAGTTCTTCTTTGTATCCTTTAACAACATTGTGTAGTGTTCTGTGTAAAAGTCCTTTACAACTTTATTTAAGTTTATTCCTAGATATTTCATTCTTTTACTTGCTATTTGAAATTTTCTTGATTTCCTCTACAGTTTGCTCATTATTAGTGTACAGAAATGCTACCGATTTTTGCATGTTGATTTTATTTTCTGACAATTTATTGAACTTGTTTAGCAGCTCTTGTAGCTTTGCTGTAAATTTTTCAGGATTTCTACATATAGGATCATGTCATCATCTGTAAATGGTGAAATTTTTACTTCTTCCTGTCCAATTTGTATGCCTTTTATTTCTTTTTCTTGCCTAAGTGCTTGAGCAAGTACTTCTAATACAATATTAAATAAGAGACTTGACAGTAGGCATTCTTGTCTTGTTACTGATCTTAGGTAGGGTCAGCCTTTACCATTTTACCTTTGAGTGTTATGTTAGTTGTGGGTGTTTCATACATACACTTTATTATGTTGAGGATGTTTCTTTCAGATCCCATCTTTTAAAGTGTTTTTATTCAAAAAGGATGCTTTTTCTGCATCAATAGAGTTGATCTTGTGATTTTTCACATTTGATCTGTTTATGTGGTGTATTTCATTGGTCGATTTTCTTATATTGAACCATCCTAGCTTTACTGGATAAAGCCCAATTTAACATGCTTTAGAACTAACTTGATGTGTTTTTGAAAATGATTAGCAATATTTTGTTGAGGATTTTAGCATCGAAGTTCATTAGCAATATTGGTCTGTAGTTGTCTTTGTTTGTGGCATATTTTTGAGGCTTTGTTATTAGGGTGATGTTGTAATCATAGAAAGAGTTAGGTAATGTTCCCTCTACTTCTATTTTTTGGATATTTTTTTATTAGATTTTGTGTAGTTATTTCTGGAATGATTGGTAGAATTCCCCGTGAAGCCATCTGTTCCTGTTCTTTTCTTGTTTGTGAGGTTTTGATGAGTAATTAAATATTGCTACTTGTGATTATTCTGTTAGGTTCTTCTATTTCTTCTTCCTTCAATGTAGGTTGCTTGCGTGTTTCTGGTAATTTTTCCATTTCATCAAAATTATACATCTTGTTGGCATACAAATTTTCAAAGTATCCTCTTATGATACTCTTATTTCTTTGGGATCAGTGGTGATATATCCCACTCATTTTTAAATTGTTTTTATTTGCATCTTTTCTGTTTAGTTCTTGTTTGTCTATCTAAGTATTTGCCAATTAACTTTCTCAAAGAACCAGCTTTTGGTTTTGTTAAATTATTAATGTTTTGTTTTCAATCTCAATTTAATTTATTTCTTCTCTAATATTTGCTGTTTCCTTCTTTCTGTTCACTTTGGGATAATTTGTTGTTCTTTTTTTTAGTTCTTCCATGTGTCTGGCTAGATCTTTGATATTCACTCTTTTTATCATTTTTAATTTAAGCATTTATGGCTATAAATTTCCCTCTCAGCACTGCTTATCAGCAACTCATAATTTTGATATATTGCTTTCCTATTTTCATTTATTTGGAGGTAGTTACTTATTTCTGATGCAATTTTCCTTCTTTACCCTAGATTATTTAAGAGTGTGTTGTTTAACATCCATATTTTGTGCCTAAGCTGCTTCAATGCCCCCTATTAAATTCTAGCTTCATTCCATTGTGGTCAGAGAAATTACTTTGTATAATTTCAACCTTTCTAAATTTGTTGAGACATTTTCTTTGACCTAGCATGTGGTCTATCCTAGAGAATGATCCATCGGTGCCTGAGAAGAATGTATATTCTGCAGTGTTTGGGTGGAATGTTCTGTATATGCCTCTTAAGACTAGTTCCTCTAATGTATTTTTCTTTCTTTCTTTTTTTTAATACTTCCAAAGGTTTTTTTTAAATAATTTTTAAAAAGATATTTAGATTACATAAATGTTACACAAAAATTATAGGGATTCCCATATGCCCCACCACCTACACATCCTACAACTTCCCACATAAACATATCTCATTAGTGTGGCACATCACCTGCATCCTGGGGCTTTGCCACTAAACATGAACCATAGTTTGCATTGTAGACCACACTCTCTCCCACACAGTTCTGCATGTTATATGATGATATAAAATGGCCTATATCTGTCATTGCAATGTCACTCAGGATACTTCCCAAGTACTGAAAAAATCCCTGTATTACAACTGCTTTTCCTTCTCCCTGCCCCAAAGTGTCCAGTGGCCACTGGCTCCACATTAATATTGTAATTTCCTCGATTGCTTGAATCACAATATATCTATAACAGAATACCAGTAAGTTCACTCTAGTCCATAGCTCTTCCCCCAGTCGTGAGGAGTCTGGGATTGTGATGTCCACTCCACCTCCAACTGAGAGGGGCTTATATCCCATAGATAAGATGGATGATATTATCCTGCCTGCAGTTGCAAACTCTCTCCATTCCCTGGGATGGCCATTGTCCATCATCATTTCCCCTCCAGGTGTCCTGGGTGAGTCCATTGAGCTGTAGAGTAGGAGTTGCAGCTCCACCGAGATTCCAGGCCCAGCTGACACATGGACAGCCCAAAGACTCAAGTCTCTGGAAGTACACCTACAAACTCCAATACCACATATAGGTTTGAATAGAAGGGACAGATGGACCATGTGCAGGAAGACATAATTGAGTCTAACTCTGTCACTGTCAGGAGCACAGATTCCAAAGTAAGGCCCACTGATAAGGCACCAATCTCTAGAGCTATCAACCCTGATGCAGGACCTGGGTGTCTCTAGAGCCTTCAGGAGTCCCTCTATTTGGGGTGATATCCACATTGGAAGCCTATGAGGCCCTACTGAGATATGCATAAAAGTTATCTCTGGGATGACCTCCCAACACACTTTGAAGTCTCTTAGCCAAATGAACTCATTTGTCTTTACTTTTTCCCCGTTTTATTCAAGGTATTTTTCCAGTCATATTGCCAGTTGGCACTTGGTAGTAATCCCTCGTTGCCAGGGAGTCTCATCCCTGTGAGTCATGTCCCACACTGGGAGGAAGGTAATGCATTCATACGCTGAGTTTGGCTTAGAGGGAGGCCACATTTGAGCAAAAAGGAGGCTCTCAGGAGGCAACCCTTAGGCACCCCATAACAATAGGCTAACTTTCAATTTCAGGAGCAAAGACTTGTAAGGCTAGTCATCAATAACAAGGGCCCATCAGTGTATCATCCTCCTTTGCCAGACACTGCCCCTGCACTTGGGGGACTGTTGCTGCTCCCTTGGTGAATGTGGCAGAGCTCTCCAGGATGGGAATTCAGTATTCTCTCATTTATTGAGTGATTCTCCACCCACTGTGACCATGCCCCATGAGCATTTGAACAATTTTATATACGTTTTATGTATGTTCAGGTGAACTTCCACCCATGCACCCCCTAATCCTGACACCCCCCACTAAAGATCCTCTCACACTCCAGTTGTAACCCTTCTGTGATCCAAAGCTTCTTTAAAGATTAAACCAATACAATAGCCAAATACAATTAATAGGAAAATGAATTAATAATGATGAGTTTAAATGTAAGAAATAAAATACATGAAAACTTATAAAAAAAACTAAAACTAAAATAAAATTAAAGGATTGGGATATTCAAAAAATGGGAAAAATTAAAAAAAATTTTTTTGACATTTTGCCTTTTATCACTGCAATATCTCGTATCCAGTCTGTACTGTGGCACTTTTCCCTTCTCACTCCCCAGTGTCTCACTATTTTTCATTTAATTTTCAAAGTAGTTTTAGGTCACATCAAAGTCACACACAGAATACAAGAGACTCTCATATACCCAACCTCCTCCCCCTTTCCTCATCCCATATTAAAACCTTTTTGTATGTGGATGTTAGCATTGTTATAACTTATGCAGATAGTGAAACATAGCTACTAAACATTGTCAGGGGTTTACAGTATGGTTTACATTTTAGACAGTACACTTTTATAAATTTTGAAATTTACCATGTCTTGTGTCCATCACTGTAGGGTAATGAAAAATATTTCCACTGACCATTAAATACCCCCTGTTTGGTCTATTCTGTTCCTCCCTCCCCATCCCCCAGGGGCCCATGACAACCTCCTGGCTTGACTCTTTGGATGACAAGATTCACAGTAACATGCAACAAGAGGTCTTGACACACTTGTTTGTCCTCCCCTTTTAGGAACTGCCCTTGCTCATAAGAGACGACCACCTGTCTATTTCTGAGTGTATTAGTCCTCTTAAAGATAGGAGTCCATCAAGTTACTGCTCATTGTGTTGGTCTCCACCCACTGATACAACACATTATGACAGGATGAACACTCACACACTCCCCAGAAGCCTGCTCCAGATGTGCCCTGTACCTAATGCTCCCCAAATGAACACCCTAAACCAGGGACACTTTCTTGTCATATTGTCATAAGAGCACTCACAACTCTGTACTTTAAAACTCATATGACAATTCCCAAGTTTTCACCTGGTCCCTCTCCCATCTCTTCCCCTAGTATCCTGGGTATTCTAACCCACCCTTCCCAATCTACCCAACTGTCAACCCTGCAAACCCAATAATATTACTACCTACCTGTATTATCCTTTAATACGCAGCTGAACTCTATCACTCTACCACAGATTACGTCCATATGGGTGATGGTTCACAATATTCTCTTTTCTTTCTCTTTCTTGTAAACCTATCTTTCAGACAATAGTTCTCAGAGACTGCTCAATTTCCTTAATGCATATCAGTGAGGTCATGTACTGTTCATCCTTCAATGCCTGGCTTGCTTCACTCAGCATAAGGTCTTCAAGATTCATCCATGTTATTCCATGTGTTAGCACTTTATTCCCTCTTACAGCTGAGTAATATTCTATTGTATGTATGTACCACATTTTGTTTATCCATTCATATGTTGATGGGCACATGGGTTGATTTCAGCTTTTGAAAATAGTGAACAATGTGGCTATGAACATTGGTGTGCATACATCTGTTCATGTCTTTGCTTTCAATTCTTCTGGTTATATACCCAGCAGTGGAATTGCTGGATCATATGGAAGATCTATAGTTAGTTTTTTGAGGAATCGTGAAAGTGCTTCACAGTGGCTGAACCATTCCACAAACCCACCAGCAGTAGATGAGGTTTCCTATTCCACCACATCCTCTCCAACTCTTACACTCTGTTGTTTTTTTAATAGCTGCCATTCAAATGGGTGTAAGATGCTATCTCATTGTAGTTTTGATTTGCATTGCCCTTATAGCTAGCGATGTCAAGCATTTTTTCATGTGCTTTTTATCCATTTGTATTTCTTCCTTGGAGAAATGTCTTTTCAGGTCATTTGTCAATTTTTTTAATGGGTTGTTTGTCTTTATTTTTGAGGTGTAGGTTTTCTCTTATATATGCAGGATATTAGGCTCCTATTAGATATATGGTTGCCAAATATTTTCTCCCATTGGGTAGGCTGCCTATTTATTTTCTTGACAATGTCTTTGAGGTGCAAAAGTTTTTAATTTTGAGGAGATCCCATTTATCTATTTTTTCTTTTGCTGCTCATGCTTTGTGTGTCAAGTTCATGAAATCATTTCCTATTACAAGGTCCTGTAGATGATTCCCTACATTATCTTCTAAGGTCTTTATGGTCTTGGTTCTTATATTTAGATATTTGATCCATCTTGAGTTGATTTTTGTATAAGGTGTGAGATGGTGTTCCTCTCTCATTCTTTTGGATTATGGATTTCCAGTTTTCCAAGCACCATTTGTTGAAGAGGCCATTCTCTCCCAACTGAGTAGGCTTGGTGGCCTTTTCAGATATCAGATGACTGTATATGCGAGGATTTATATCAGAACTCTCAATTCGGTTCCATTGGTCACTATGTCTATTCTTGTGCCAATACCATGCAGTTTTGACCACTGTAGCTTTGTAGTAAGTTTAAATTCAGGTAGTGTGATACCTCCAACTTCATTTTGCTTTTTCAATATGTCTTTGATGATTCAGGGCCTTGTATCCTCCCAAATAAGTTTTGTAGTTAGTTTTTCCAGTTACTTAAAAAATACAATGCTGATTTTTATTGGCATTGCATTAAATCTGTAGATTAGCTTTGGTAGGATAGACATCTTGATGATGTTTAGTCTTCCTATCCATTAACAGGGAATATTCTTCCATGTATTTAAGTCTTCTTTGATTTCCTTTAACAAGGTTATAGTTTTCTTATATAAGTCCTTTACATCTGTAGTTAAATTTATTCCTATGTATTTGATTCTTTTAATGACTATTGTAAATGTTATTTTTTTCTTGATTTATTTCTCAGATTGTTCATTACTGGTGTACAGAAATGCTACTGATTTTTTCGCATTTATCTTTTAGCCTGAGATGTTACTTAACTCCTTTATAAGTACTAGAAGCTTAGTTGTAGATTTCTTAGGGGTTTGTACCTGTAGAATCATCTCATCTGCAAATAATGAAATTTTTACTTCTTTTCCAATTTGGATGCCTTTTATATCTTTTTCTTCCCTCAGTACTCAAGGAAGTACTTCTAAAACAATGTTAACTAAGAGTTGTGGTAGTGTGCATCCTTGTCTTGTTCCCGATCTCACAAGGAATGCTTTTAGGATTTCACCATTGAAGATGATGTTAGCTTTGGGTTTTTCATACAAACCCTTTATCATGTTCAGAGAGTTTCCTTCTATTCGTGTCTTTTACAGTGTTTGTATTAGGAAAGGGTGCTGTATTTTGTTAAATGCTTTTTATGCATCTATAGAGATGACTGTGTGATATTTTTCTTTCAGTCTGTTTATGTGGTGTATTACATTGATTGATTTTCTTATATTGAACCATCGTTGCATACCTGGGATGAAACCCACTTGGTCATGTTGTATAATTCTTTTTATATGTTGTTGAATGCGACTAGCAAGTAGTTTGTTGAGGATTTTAGCATCTAGGTTCATTAGAGGAATTGGTCCGTAAGTTTCCTTTCTTGTGGCATCTTTGTTTGGCTTTGGTCTTAGGGTAATTTTGGCATCATAAAATGAGTTAGGCAATGTTTCTATTACATGTATTTTTTGGAAGAGCTTAAGAAGGTTTGGTGTTAGCTCTTTCTGGAATGGTTGGTAGAATTCAGCTATGAAGCTGTCTGGTCCTGGGCATTTCTCAATTGGGAGGTTTTTGAGGACTGAGTCTATCTCTTTACATGTAATTGGACTTTTGAGTTCATCAAATTCTTCTTTCCTCAATGTAGGCTTTTTGCTAGTTTCTAGAAGAAATTTGTCCATTTCATCTAAATTATCATTCTTGTTGGCATATAATTTCTCAAATTATCCTCTTTTGATACTCTTTATTTCAGTGGGGTCAGTCATGATATCCCCATCCTCACTCCTTATTTTGTGTTTTTGCATCTACTCTCTCTTTTTCTTTGTAGGTCTGGCTAAGGGTTTGTCAATTTTATTGATCTTCTAGAAAAACCAGTTTTTGGTTTTGTTTATTTTTTTCTAGTGCTTTCTTATTTTCTATTACATTTATTTCTGCTCTAATCTTTGTTATTTACTTCTTTCTACTTACTTTGTGGTTAGTTTGTTGTTGTTTTTCAAATTCCTCCAGGTGTGCAGTTAGGTCTTCGATTTTAGCTCTTTCTTCTTTTTTAATGTATATATTTATGGCTATGAATTTCCCTCTCAGTAAAGCTTTGGCTGCATCTGATAGATTTTGATATGTTGTGTTGTCATTTTCATTCCTTTCAAGGTAGTTACTGATTTCTTTTGAGATTTCCTCCTTGACCCAGTGTTTGTCTAAGAGTGTGTTGTTTAACTTCCATATCTTTGTTCCTCATGTGGTTCCAGAACCTTAGTAATTTCCAATTCCATTCCATTGTGGTCAGGAAATTACTTTATATAATCTCAATCTCTCTGAATTCATTGAGAGTTGTTCTGTGGCCTCGCATTTAGTCTATCTTGGAGTATGATCCATGTGCACTCGAGGAGAATGTATATCCCACTCTATTTCAGTGTAGTGTTCTATATATGTCTATAAGGTCCAGGTCCTCTACTCTATTATTCAGAGTCTTTGTTTCTTTATCAATTCTCTGTTCAGGTGTCCTGTCTAATGGTGATAAGGGTGTAGAAAAGTCCCCCACTATAATTGTAGAGGCATTTTTTCTGCACTTAATTTTTCCAGTGTTTGCCTCATGTATTTTGAGGCACACTCTTTAGGTGTATAAATGTTTATGATTGTTCTCTTCTCTTGAAAGATTACCTTTTTAACTAATATACAGTGTCCATCTTTTTCTCTTACAATAATTTTGCTTTAAAAGTCTATTTTGTCCAATATTAGGATAGCTACTCCTGCCCTTTTTTGGTTATTGTTTGCTTGTAAAATTGTTTTCCAGCCATTCAGTTTCAGCATCCTTGAATCCCTGGGTCTATGGTCCTTTTCTTGTAGACAGCATATAGATGGATCATATTTCCTTATCCATTCTGCCAATCTGTGTCTCTTGCCTGGTGAGTTTAATCCATTAACATTTAGTGTTACTACTGTCAATGAATTTCTTACATCAGCCATATTTTCTTTGTGTTTATATATGTCATATGTTTTTTAAATTTCTTTTTGTTTTTTCAGTTGTTCTTACACTCTCCTCCAACTCTCTCTCTCCTGTATTTGCCTCTCAACCTGTAGAACTTCCTTTAGTATTTCTTGAAGTGCGGCTTTCTTATTGGCATATTCTCTTAATTTCTGTTTATCTGTGAATATTTTGATTTCTCCATCATTTTTGAATACCAGCTCTGATGGATAGAGAATTTATGGCTGGAAGTTTTTTTCTTTTACTACCTTGACTATAATACCACTGTCTTCTTGCCTCCATTATTTCAGATAAGGAACCGGCACTTAATCATATTGAGTTTCCCTTGTATGTGATGGTTCTCTTTCCTCTTGCTGCCTTCAGTATTTTCTCTTTTTCTTGAGCATTGGACAGTTTCACAAGTATATGTCTTGGAGTAGGCCTGTTGGGATTCAGACTGTTTGGGGTGCGCTGTGTTTTCTGGACATATACATCCATCTCCTTCAATGAGGTTGTGAAGTTTTCAGCCATTATTTCCTTCAACACCCTTCTGTTCCCTTTCCTTTCCCTTCTCCTTCTGGGATGCCTATATTGCATATATTTGTGCATTTTGCGTTGTCTTTCAAGTTCCTAAGTCCCTGCTGGATTTTTTCTATCTTTTTATCTATCTGTTCTACTATCTGTGTGATTTCAGATGTACTGTCTTCCACATCACTAATTCTTTCTTCTGCCTGTTCAAATCTGCTGTTATTGGGAATCCTGCATCTTTTTGATTTCTTGGATTGTGCCATTCATCACCATCATATCCATTATATATTTATGTATGTTTACAATTTCTTCAGTATGTCCAACAGTGTCTTCTTAATCTCTTCCTTCACTTCATTAAGTGGGTCCATGATATTTGTTTAGACAGCTTTGATTAGTTGTTCGATGTCCTGCATCTCTTCCTGGTTTTTAGTTTGTGCATTGGACCAGTCCGTGTCTTCCTGTTTCTCAGTATGGTTTGTAATTTTTTGTTGCCTTCTGGTCATCATTTTATTTTGATGGGTTTATTCAGTTGATTAGCTTCTGTCTCTGCTCTACAGTTTTATTTAGCTGGTGGTTCTGTTTGTGTGTTAAGTTTTCTCTTTGATGCTTTGTTCTTCTTCTATTTCATTGCTTTTTTCTATGTTCCCTTGAAGGAAAAAGATTTGGGCTTGAGGAATCAAAAGAGGTAAGAAAGGAAAAAGGATAATAATAAAATTGATAAAAGTTAGAAGAGGGGCCATATAAGACTTAGTAAAATGAATATTTAACTTATGTAGGCAGTGTAAAGTAATAGGGGAGAAAAAGTGGAGTACCTACTTTTGAAATGGGAAACCAAATAGAGGAAAATATATAGAATGATTTAAAGGCTAGAATGATGAGGAGAGAGAAAAAGAGTATAGAAAGGGCTGAAAGGAAAAAGTTAATTAAAAAAAATAAGAAAACAGAATAGACAAGATAGAAATTGACACCCATGAAGTTGAGGACTATTGAAAAAAGTTGGAATGTAAGAACCATAACAGAAAGCAGAAGGTAGAAAAATGAAGGAAGCAAAAGTGATATCATTGGTAGACAAAATCAATATACACAGAATGGAATATCAAGGAAGAAGAAGCACAGCAAGGAAGAAACAAACCAGCAGCACCTAATTTTAAAAGAAGGGGGGACTAAAGGGAAAGAAAAGCAAGAAACAAACAAACAAACAGACAAACAGACAAAGAAAAACCAAACACACAAGCAAGCAGTCAAACAAAGCTAAGGAAGAAGAGTATTCCTTTTTGGGCCCTCTTGGAGCCCAAGAGGCCTGTGTTCTTCAATCAGTTATGCTGTAGGCTTCTAACTGCAGGTTTTGAGGCAGATTCTAGTGGTTAAATTAAGTAAAATTTTTTAAGTAACCTTTTTTTTTTTTTTTTGGAGAAATAAGGGACCCAAAAGAATGCCTTTTGTAGTCCACCCCCTCCACCAAGAGGACCCTAAATATGCCCATGGAAACTTATCAAATACTTCCCACTGCCTGCCCCCCTCTAGGGGAGCTGAAATTCTGATACTCCTCAGTGAGGAGCTATAAAATTGGCTGACTCTGCCCCTTCTAAGCCAAGCTTCTGTATCCCATGGCAGTTAAGTAAATCAGGCTTCCTCAGCAGATTTGCCTCTCCCCTCAGCTTGGTGCCACTTTAAGCTGGCTGGTTTGCTCCCCAAAGGTAAAAGGGGGTCCAGGCAATGAAACCGACAGAAAGGAAACCCCTCTCCATCCTCTGCCAGAACCGTCCCACTCTCAGAGAATGCTCCCTCTCACTGGGTTGCCAGCGGAAGTCAGAACTCGCCATAGCCTTTTACCCTGATGGTGGGGTTTAGCCTTCTACATCTATGATTTCCAGCTGGGGAAAATCTCATGATTTTAGCTTGAGCAGTCCACCTCGCTCCCTCCAGATCAATGTCACTAAGGTTCTTGCTCCATGGGCTCCCAGAACAGACCACTCAGGCAGGACCTGTCCCCAATCAGCCGTCCTCTGTGAGAGAGATGGTGAGTGCCCACCTAGTCTGTGCCATATTCCCCAGGTCAATAATGGATTTTTCATGGTCTCTGTTTCTCTATTAACCCTCTGTCAAGATGGTCTGTCTAATGTTGATAATGTTGTATTAAAGACCCACACTATAATTGTAGAGGCACCTATTTCTTCCCTTATTTTTACCATTATTTGTCTCATGTATTTTGGTGCACCCTGGTAGATGCATAAATTTTTATGATTGTTCTTTCTTCTTGATAGATTATTCCTTTTATTAATATATAATGTCCTTCTTTGTCTCTTACAATAGTTTTTCAATTAAAGTTTATTTTGCCTAATAATAGTATAGCCACTCCTGCCCTCTTTTGGTTATTATTGGCCTATAAAATCATTTTCTAAACTTTTCCTTGCAAGTTCCTTGCATCCTTGAGTTTAAGGTGACTTTCTTTTTGACAACATATAGATGGGTCATATTTCCTTATCCATTCTGCCAATCTGTGTGTTTTGATTTTAGAGTTTATTCCATTAGGTTTTTATGTTGTTATTATCAAGGTAGTTATTACATTAGCCAATTTTTTTCCCTTTAGGTTTATATATGTCAAATTTTGTTTTTAACTTTTTGTCCTTTTAGTTATTCTTAGTAATAATCTTCTTTTTTCACTGCCCTTCAACCCTTTCTTTCTTGCTTTTTCCTTTCAACCTTCAGAACACCATTTAATATTTATTGCATTGCAGGTCTCTTGTTAACAAAGTCTCTAATTCCTTTTTATCTGTGACTAATTTGAACTCTCCCTCATTGTTGAATGCCAGCTTTGCTTAATGCAAAATCCCAGCTGGAGATTTTTTTTTTTGCTTTTAGCACCTTAACTATGTCATACCACTGCCTTCTCCTGTCCATGGTTTCAGATTTGAAAACAGTACTTAACATTATTCAGCTTTTCTTGTATGTGATATATCTCTTCTCTTTTCCTGCTTTCAGAATTCTCTCTTTGTCCTAAGCATTTGACAATCTGATAAGTATATGTCTTAGGGTAGGCCTGTTAGTATTTATAGTATGTGCTGTGCTTCCTGGACATGCACATTCATGTCCATCATAATAGTTGGGAAATTTTCAGCCATTATATCCTCCACCCCACCTTCTGCCCTCTTTCTCTTCTCTTCTTCATCTCAGATTCCTATAATGCATATGTTTGTGCATTTTGTGTTGTCATTCAATTCCCTAAGTTCCAGTATCTGTTTAATTTCAAATGTACTATATTTGATGTCACTAATTCTTTCCTTTGCCTGTTCAAATCTGTTGTTATGTCCTTCAAACATATGTTTGTTTGTTTTTTTTCATTTCTTTCATTGTGCCTTTCATCACTATCAGATCTATCACTCCATGTATGTTTATGATTTCTTCTGGGTGTTCCTTCAGTGTCTTCTTAATATCCTTTATCTCTTCTTTCACTTTATCAAGTTTATTCATGGTATTTGTTTGGACATGCTTGATTAGTTGTTCCACATTCTGCATCTCCTCCTGCTTTTTAGATTGTCCAGTAAACTGGGCCATATCTTTCTGTTCCTTAGTATAGCTTATAACTTTTTCCGTTGCCTAGATGTCTGTTTACCTTGATTGGCTTATTCAGTTGGTAATCTCTTTCTACTAAAGAGTTTTACTTCATTTTGTTTTGTGTTAAGGTCCTCTTTGACACTTGGTTCCACTTATTCTATATCATTTTAGTTGACCCCTGAAAAAATATTAAGATAATAAAGAAGGAAAGAAAGAAGAAGAGAAAAAAATAATAATAAGAGATGGAAAAGGAACCATAAGAGGGTCATAAAAAAATAAGTATAATGAAAGCTCATGAAAATTAAAAAGAATATGAATTTAAAACTTGGATTTAAAAATAAGAAACAGGAAAAAGATTAAATAAAAGACCAGAAAGATGAGAGGAGAAGAAGAAAATGAAGAACAAACGAGAAGATAGAATGAAAGTAAAGCAATGGAAGAGGGCAAATGAAAGAAAGAAAATAAAGAAAGAAAATGAGGAGAAAAAAAGAGAAAAAGAAGAAAAAAACAAACCAAAAAAATCCTCCCTCTCAGGCCAAGCAAGTATCTCAGGCTGTCAGTGCTTGCCAATCAACCTCCCTGCAGCCTGCCCTCCACAGTTAATGTTCCCAGGTATAGAGCAAAAAATAAAGAAAAAATAATAAAAATAAATTTAAATTTCTTTAAAAACTAAAAAAAATCTCAATCTAAGTTCCCTGTCATAAGACTCCTTGTCCCTCAACTTCCCCTCCCACAGGGAGCTGGATGTGTGCCTGACTATCCAATAGATTGCTCTCTTGATCACTTGTCTTCTGGGCTTTTGGGCATCTGGTAGCTCATGGGCTACCCTTCCTTTTCTCCCTACCCATTATGCCAGGTCAGTGTCTGAAGGCTGGCAAGCTGACTCTAACTGCCCCCTTTCCCTCAGGCCTGTAAGGCTTCTGATTGCCTGGTGCATGCCTCACTGGGCATCACTCTCTCTTCAGCTGTTAGACACCTGTCAGCCCACCTCTTCACTGAACCAGTTCCTCTCTCTCCAAGGGCAGGAGGGTGGGACCACCCACCTGATCAGCAACTGCCTTCTCTCTTCCAGAAGCCATGTCAGCCTTGACTGGTATCTTTCCTTTTCCCTTGAGCCCGCTGAGATCCAAATTGCCTACCTTCTCTCTGCTCCAATCACACTCTTTTCTACCCCTGATCTATCTGGGTGCCTGTTCCACACCATTTTGGTCCACAGGTCCCCAGCTTCAAGATCCTGCCAGGCACCAGGACACACCCTTTGTTACCTAGGGGCATTACTCCCTCTCCAAGCTGGCTGAGCATTGATCTTCCAGCCAGATCACTTCCTTGGCTTCCCTATTATTTTGAGCCAGCAGTGCGCTGGTTTGGGTGCCCTATCTCTCTTGGATTCCCTCTCCCCCAACCAAATGGGCCCCTCCTTGCTAACTGTCCTGTCTGATTGCCCCTGCTGTCCTGCATCTTACCTTCTACCAGGCAAACTTGCCTATATTCCCACAGTTTCTCCAGGATGAAGGCAGCATGCTGTTTCCTACTTCACCATATTAGATCTCCAATACTACCTCTTTTACATGACTTTTACTTAATCCAGTGTTCATTCTGTTACCACAGTCCTTTAACTGTTTCCTGGAGCTTTCAGAAGTTTTTTTCAGTCTATGCTAGTTGTTGAAAGCGTCTGTCTGGGGACAGTGTCTTACTCCACTCTCTTGATAATGGCCAGGGTGTTTTTTTGTTTTTTTTTAATTGCAGTAGGTTCATGATATTCATACATTACTTCCTTCTATAATGAAATATAAATACAAAGCCATAATTAATTTGAGGTGACAATTTTATCAGTAACAAGTTGGATTCTGTGAAAGGAAGCCTGAACATGTTACCTGTATTGATGGTAGAATAGACCAACCCAGAGGCCCATGAGCCACTAGCTGCCAGTGTGCACAGATGTGGGGTGATGGTGAGCCCATAGTGCAGAGGGTGGCATATGGCAACATAGTGATCATAGGACATCACCATAAGGAATAAAAACTATGTAGATCCAAACAAGATATACAGGAAAATATGAATAGCCCATGCTGGGAGGGAAATCAATTTATAGTTTGACAGAGAATTCACAATCAAATTTGGAACAGCAACTGAAATGCAGCAAATGACTATGAAGGATAAATTGCCTAGAAAGAAGTACATTGGAGAGTGCAGTTGTGGGTCATTTATAATGACAGTAAAAGTTAGAAAATTTCCAGCCAGAGCTCACAGATACATAATTAAGAAAGTCAGACCTTGGAGGATTTGGAGCTCTTGGGAAGTTGTAATATCCATAAGGAGGAATTCTGTGAAAATAGTAAGATTGTTCATTTCTTCTAATAAGTTGACATTTCCCTGTAATCAAATTATAAAATGATAAGAATATACTAAAACAAAATGGAGATAATAGGCACAACTCATAAATAAAATGGAACAGTTGGTATGCTTCTTATGTGGAATTCAGATGAGAGGAAATGGACAAAATACAGCATTTTGAAGTCAATGATTTCACATATTTCCCATTATACTTTATTTCCTAACTCTGTTCTCTATGATAATTTCAACATTCATAGGATAATATAACCTAAGTATATCAAATAAATTAAGTCAAGGTCATTAGCCATTCTTTTATTGTGTCATATTTACACTATTTTAGTAAAAATCTTTTCAAACTCTTTCAGGAGACATCCAATAACTTTTTCTCATTTTTCTCATTGGAAAGTGGTCATTCCAGATCTGCTCTGAAAGAGAAACTCTGCATGAGCCCCTTTGCTTGAACACTGAACAGCTATTTTCTTCATGTACCAGCAGATTAAGATGATTGCTAATAACCGCCCAACTTTGGTCAGCTGAATAAATATTGCTTTCTGTAACACAGTTAATAAATGTTTCTGAGATTCTTCTCAGATATCTTTTAATCCACAGGAGACCAGGTGCATTATGCCTCACCACACTTTCATTTTATTTGTTCTAAAAGACAGGCATATGAGCACTTTCTTTCATCCTTTGCAACAATCTGTAAACAAAAAAAGAATTCTTTTCAGATTCTAATGGCTTCCATTTTTCTTTTGCAGTGTGTACTGGATTCTCTTTCTGTCTGTGTAGTTTTCCTTCTTACTTGCAAACAATATCGAAGAAAAGTTTCCCACCTCACATTTCTTTTCCTCAAAGCAGTCTTTCTTCCATCATGCATTTTTTCCAATATTTGAAGAAGAACTAATATTCTGTCTGGATATATTGACTATGGACTTTTCTAGATTTTACTGAGATCCTCTCTTTCAACATAGCCATTATAATTACAACTATTTTAATTATGCTTGTCTTGAAGCATGCCAAATCATAAAGAAATCCTGTTTCAGTCTTAATTATGCTTTAAATTCTAAAACTAATAATCTTGAGGGATATCCTTTCAAAAGTTTTTAATTTTATATATTGAGAAATTATAATGGACAGATAATAAATAAGAAAATGTTAGAATTAGCATTTTTATTACTAATAATTTTTACATATAGTCAATTGTAATTATAAGATAGTATACTAGTATTTTACATGGGCAATTATGTTAATAAAGTTGATTTTCTTTCAGTGATTATATTCATAGGAATTTCTTGCACATTTGCAAAATATTTATATAAATTATTTTTTTATTTTTTTCTATTATGCATATTTCTTCTGTCACCCTCTGTTTTATGAAGAAGAAAATGACTTTTAGCATTTTATTAGCTATCAAAAAAATGTTCACTTGATACTACTTACATAAAGGTTGCTCATTTGATATAACCAAAATTCCAGATGATATTTTAATTTCCTTTTTCAAATCATACATTTTTGTTGATCCATGGAAATCTCATTTCTATCCTTTATCACTTCAGATTGCAGTTTTGCTCTTAGTGTATAAAATCTTGGATTCCTTAAGATTAAAATTTCTGTTCATCTACTTTAGAGTGCATCATGATATTTAAATGCAATACATTGGGTGTTACAGGGAGAAAGCATTCATGATTCATTCCTGCTCCTTATTAATTCAGGATACTTAGAAATTATTAAATTCCCAATTTTAAAAGATGGTAAAAAATATTGGGATACCTATTACTCATCAATTGTTAAATGTATGAACTAAAAGAGTATATTATTAATCTACATAGAGAGTAGCTAGTTCCTACTAACTTGCAAATAAATGTAAGAAATTGTTCATAGCAAATACTTCATTGGACATGTCTTTATCAATTCATATTTCAAGGGCTATTTTTGTTTGCTAGGATTGATTTCCATGAAATGCTTTGATAACTCACAGTGGTCTTTGAATTTTTTAGCAGTCTAATTCAATCTTCAAGTGATATTTAATTCATTTATACTACCTTAATTTCTTGGTTATTTCTGTATCATTATATTTTCAGCATTGGAATACAGTCGAAGGGTCACATACATATTCCCCTACCATTTTAAAAACTAATCACTTATAATAAAAACAGACAGAAAAGTTTCATACTTTCCATGATTATCAAATTTTAATATGGGGCAGAAATATTTAAATATACTAAAGAATTTGAGAAATATCACAGCTATGTTAGTGATTTTGCATTAGCCATTTTAAAGAAACTCATGGATTAAAACATAAAAATTATACCTGAGAAATGAGGAAACATGCTTATCTTCTGTAATGTGAATATTTCTTTTGCACAATTATAGAGACTTAGCAAAACCTGTGACCCTGCTTCATACTTCAAGTAGTCACTTCTCTAGGAAATTCATGTTTACCCAAAATAATAGGAACAATTGAGCTTCCAAATTCTTGATAAGCATTGTTATTCTTTAGGGATAACACATATGGGTCATAGCTCTCAGGAGCCCTAGATAACTGGTAATTACACCACCTAGAGAGGCCAGTTTTCTTTCAACTCCTGGTTATGAGGATCCTTTGGGTATACTCATAAGATTAGTTAAACATGTAATAGAACTTTTTAGCAGTAAGATTAGCAAATGATTTTTTTGTTAAACTTAACAAAAGAGAAGTATTAAGAATATTTCGTTGTCACTTTTATTCAACATATTTTCCAATTTTAGGTCAGATCATAAATGTAATTTATTCACATTATAATATATCCATAAAATCATGCCACCCCCATAAAATTGTATTTTTAAGGTTTTAGGGTGACAATATGGCCTGAAGGAAAATAAAAAGAAACAAAATGACCAGTAGTTACTAAATTAAAGAAAAATGGGATTCAATTTAGAATGGATTATAAAATGAAAGCAAGTAAAAACGGTTGTGGCATTTAGTAGGACTTTAACCACAAGTGCTTTGAAGAGATTCTTGAACATTGTAGATTGCAATAATGCTAAGCAAACCTCAAATTGTGAGTTACTACCACTACAAACAGGTCAGAGGAAAATTGCCCATTTACTGTTATTCTGATAAGGCTTATTAATTGCTGCCAGCCAAGAGAGTTTCAGAATATGGGAGAGGCTAAGAAGAGCTAAACACAGTTTTGGAAACGAAGGCTCAAAAATAAAAGTCTTTACATACACCTAAAGGTTTTCAACACAGTTGAAAAGATTGGTAGGAAACTTTGGTGAGCAGAGATAAAAAATCAACTATATGAAAGCAGGAATCACACTTGACTTGGTATAAGAAGGACATTTTTGGCTTCAGTAGGAATATTTAGAAAGGGTTTCATGAAGCCCAAGAAGATATTTGCCAACTTTCATAATCACTCCATGTTCTCAACCTTTATATGTGAATTTTTGGCACAAAAAGCAAATATATGAAAAAAGTGCCCTGATATGGCAAGTATATTCAATATGAAACAAAATGCATAGACGAATGGGGGTAGTTTAGCATCTTGAGATGACTATGAGGAAAAATCATGGCTAGCCATCTGATAAAGTCAGAATATTATTTTCATGAAATACAGCACTCAGAAGAAGGTAACTGTAGTAAAAGTACCTTCAAAAGTGTATTACCTGAGTTTCCTTGAAATTTGACAGAATATAATTTAATAAAACTTACAAAAATTATATGCTTTCATGTTTTTTTTTGTTTACAGGGATTCATTGTATTCTAAAATTATTGAAAACACTATATAATTTACAGGAATATAATTTTAATCCATGGAGAAGTACCATATTAGAAACAAAAACTTATATATGTATAAATATTTGAATTATTAAAAAATAAATAATAAAAATATTGTTTAATGCAATAATACATTTTAAAATGCTATTTTTCAAATATGAAATAAATGTTTCAAAAGGGAGAAATATTTTATCATTTTGAAAATGTATTTTATTTGACCTTACTGGGAAACAATTATCATATATCCTTCATTCATTCTGTTGCAATAGGCTTGTTTGATTGAAGAATATGAAGAAAATATGACCTCTCACAGATATACAGATAGAAAAAGGAAGGAGTATTCCATTAGAGCATTAAGATAATCATTAACATTCTTTTTTAATAATAATATTCTACAGCAAAAAAACAATAAGTGGTGATTTCTTAAAGAATAGTTCCAAATTGGATCCTGAGAACTTATTAATAAATCTTTTCCTTTCTATTAGATTTAGATCCATTATCTATTTAGCAATGAGAATGTGTTTTGCTCATGCATAATGTTGTAACATCAAGTAGTATTCATCTGGAAAGTATAGGTTCACAGAATGATGAAGATCTTACAAATTTGACATAATTCATGTTACAATTCCAAAATAAGCCAAATTTATTAAAATCAACAATCCTCTCAAACACATATTGGGAAACTCTCAATCTCATGTGTTGGACGCAAATACTTTTTAAATCTACTTTTTACTTTAAACTCAAATTTTAATATTAGCAACTAATTTTAGTAGTTGTTTTCATTATATTCATGTTATTATTAGAGCAGTTAGTTTACAGAAAAATCCTGAATAAAGTAGACTTTATCAATATACCCCTAAATGCAGTTTTCCCTATTATTAGAATTTTATATTAGTGTATTGTTTGTCTTCTATTTTTTCATTGATCACCTGTCTAGATGTACTATCCATTATTGAACGTGTCTTATTAAAGTCTCCTACTATTACTGTATAAGCATGTTTTTCTCCCATCAAAGCTGTAATACCTGCTTCTCATATTTTTTGGCTCTGCTGTTAGGTGCACATATATTTATAATTGTTAAGTCTTATTCTTTAACTGACTACTTTATCAGTATATTGTTCTACTCTTTATCCCAGTCAGCAGTATCATTTTTAATTAGAGCAGTTATGGTTTACAGAAAATTCATGCAGAAATAACATAGTTCCCACATAAATTTTCAACCACATGCTTTTTACCTTATCATTAATATTATGAATAAGTACAGTAACTTTGTTAAAATTGATACATTATTATAATTACAGTTTTAACTATAGTCTATTTATACACTGTTCTTATACCTGTTACCTGCCTTTTT
>JAQZBX010046697.1:0-20696 GCA_029593785.1 Cabassous unicinctus | reverse complement strand
TTCTTTTTTTTTTTTTTTAGCCCCCGCCCCCTTGCTGCTTGTGCTGCTGTGTCCATTCGCTGCATGTCTTCTCCATGTCCGCTTATTTCCCCCTTGCTGTGAGGTCTTGTCGCTTCAGCCCACGGCGCCGCGCGAGCCGGCCTCCCCTCACAAGGAGGCGCCGGGAAGCGAATCCGGGGCCTCTCATATGGTAAACGGGTACTCTATCCATTGCGCCACACCCGCTTCCTGCCGTGAGGTTGCTGCATCAGCCCACCGCACCGCTCAGGCCAGCGTGCCCTCACAAGGAGACCTCGGGACGCGAACCCGGGCCTCCCATATGGTAAACGGGGGCTCTATCCACTGAGCCACACCTGCTTCCCTATATATTCTTAATATTGTATTGTAATTTAAAAAATATATGCTTTATCCATAAAAGACATTTAAACATTGGCAACAATATTTTTTGGCAGAGTTGAATTCCTAAGTCACAACCCCTCCATAAAGACAACTTTATTTTTTTAAACTAAGTACATGAATTGTGGGAAGAAGGCATCAGATTAGGCAGGCAGTGCTCAACTCTCACAAAAACAATGGAGAAAGAGCCAAAAGCAGGCCGAGAGACCTGCTTTGGGGGTCAGCAGACCGGGACAGTGCTTGACAACTCTCAGGAGGGTGAGGGACAGAGAGATGAAGAACCCTAAACAACAAACATGAGTTACCAAACCCTGGGGAACTGGGGAAGGGCTCCCCTCCCGAAGCCCCAAGATGTTAAGCTGGGGTAAAATCCCTGACTCAATGCAGCTGACTGAGAGTGGAACAGACGTCTTCCTTCCTGTCAGCTATTACACAGGAAAAGAGAGGGGGACACTGGGGGCTTTTCTTCAGTGAATTCAGCCAGTAGAGCCTGCTATGAATCTCAGCTCTGGGCAGACAAAACACGGGAAAACAGAGAATGATACACCTCCATGGAAAGGTGCTCCAAATGAGCACCATCTGATGGCCAGTATAGAAGTTGCATGGACAAAAACTGATTTTGAGTCTCTGTACTCTAACTCCTGGGAGAAAATCTGCACCCCATTAATGAGTCCCTGGCACAATTTTGATAACTTAAGCTAGGCAATTTTTAAATATTTAGAATAAGTCACAAAACATATCAAAGAAAAGCTGTGAAAGAAAAATAGACAAGAGAGAGCAATTGGCCATCAGAGTAAATTCATTAACATATTCAGATGCTTAGACATCAGCAAAAAATAACAAGCAATACTGGGAAATAGGAAGAGATGGCCCAGCCAAAGGAACAAACCAAATATCCTGAAGAGATACAGGATTTAAGACAAGTAATCAATGATAATCATACAACTCTTTTACATCAATTTAAAGAATTGAAAGAAAATAGGACTAAAGAGATAAAGGATATTAAGAAGACTCTGGGTGAGCATAAAGAACAATTTGAAAGCCTGCAAAGAAAAGTAATAGACATTACGGGAATGAAGACATGATGGATGAGATTAAAAACACATTAGAGGCACATAAGAGCAGATTTGAAATGCTTAAAGACAGAATTAGTGATTTCAAAGACAGAACATCTGAACTGGAAAAGACAGGAGAACAGAAAGAAAAGAGAATGGAAAAAATGGAACAGAGTCTGAGGGAATTGAATGACAATAAGAAACACCAAGATATGTAATATTGGTGTTCCAGAAAGACAAGAGAATAGAAAAGGGTTAGAAACAATATTTGAATAAATAATGACTGAAAAGTTCCCAACATTTATGGAAGACATAAATATCAATACCCAGGAAGGACAATGCACCCCCAACAGAATAAATTCGCATACACCTACCCTGAGACACCTACTATGCAGAACAATAAATGTCAGAGATAGACTGGATTCTGAAAGCAGCAAGAGAAAAGCAAAGCATCATGTATAATGGAATGTTGATTAGATTAACATTAACATTGTGCTAGAAGTTCTAGCTAGAGTAATTAAGCTAGACAAAAAAAGGCACTCAAATAAGAAAGGAAGAGGTAAAACTTTCACTGTTTGCTGATGATATGATCCTATATCTAGAAAATCCTGAAAAATCCACAACAAAGCTACTAGAAATAGATGAGCTGGGTAAAGTGGTGGGATAGAAGATTAGTACGCAAAAATCAATAGAGTTTCTATACACTACTGATGTGCAATCTGAGGAGAAAATCAGAAAAAGGTTCCATTTATAATTTGACTAAAACAATCAAATATTTATGAATAAATGTAACCAAGGACATAAAGGACCTGTATTCAGAGACCTACAAAACATTGCTAAAAGAAACCGAAGACTTAAATAAATGGAAAGATATTCCATGTCCATGGATTGGAAGACTAAATAACATTCAGATTTAAATTCTACCCAAACTGATCTACAGATTCAACACAATCACAATAAAAATCTGAACGCTTTTTTGGCAGAAATTGAAAAGATAATAATCAAATTTATTTGGAAGGGTAAGGTGCTCTAAATAGCCAAGTATGTCTTAAAAAAGAGTGAAGTTGGAGGACTCTCACTTTCTGACTTTAGAGCATATCACTTAGCTACAGTTGTGAAAACAGCATGGTACTGGCATAAAGACAGACAGATTGACCAACGGAACTAAACTGAGAACCAAGAAATAGACCTCACATCTACAGTTAAGTGATTTTTGACAGGTCTGTTGAGCCCATCCAGCTGGGCCAGAACAGTCTGTTCAACAAATAGTGGTGGAAGGACTGGATAGCCATATCCCAAAGAAAGAGGACCCCTATATCTCACAGCTTAAAAAAAAATTAACTCAAAATTGATCAAGGACCTAAATATAAAAGCAACAACCATAAAACTTGCAGAAGAAAATTTAGGAAAATCTTTAATCTCTTGTGGTAGGTGGTAATTTCTTAAACCTTACACCTAAAGCATGAGCAACACCTCCAAAAAAAATAGATAGGACCTCTTCAAACTTAAACACTTTTGCACTTAAAAGGACTTTGTCAAAAGGGTGAAAAGGCAGCCAACTCAATGGGAAAAAATATTTGGCCATCATATATCCAATAAGGGTTTAATATCTATGATATATAAAGAGATAATACAATTCAACAATAAAAAGACAAATGAGCCAATTAAAAAATAGGCAAAGACTTGAAAATATGATCTTTTTTCATATTTGGTTGTCCAAGGAAGAAACACAAATGACAAATAAACACATGAAAAAATATTCAACATCACTAGTGATTAGGGAATTGCAAATCAAAACTACAGTGAGATATCATTTCAAAACTATTAGACTGGCCACTACTAAAAAGTTGGAAAACTGTAAATGTTTGAGAGGATGTGAAGAGATAGGAACACTTATGCACTGTTGGTGGGATGTAGAATGGTACAGCCACTGTGGAGGAATTTTTGGCATTCCCTAAGGAAGTTGAATATAGACTTGCCATGCGACCTGGCAATTCTATTGCTAAGTATATACCCAGAAACACTGAGAGCAGCGACATGAATAGACACCTGCATACTGATGTGCATAGTGGCATTACTCACAATTGCCAAAAGTTGGAAACAACCCAGGTGTCCATCAACTGAAGAATGGATAAACAATCTGTGGTGTATACATACAATAAAATATGCAGCAGTAAGAAGAATGAAGTCGTGAAGCATATGACAACGTGGATGAACCTGGAGGACATTATGTTGAGTGAAACAAGCCAGACACAAAAGGACATATACTGTATGATTGTGTTACTATGAACTAAATGTATTATGTAAACTCATGGAATTAGTAATTAGAATATTGGTCACAAGAAAATAGAATATGGGTAGAGACTGGAAAGTTAATGTTTAATCTGTGTAGACTGGGTTAAAAGGTTGTTTGTAAATCTTCATAAATGAAATGAAATGTTGAGAGCACATCATGCTGTTTATGACTAGGAGAGCTATATTATGAGGGTATGATAGTGGTTGAAAGGGAAAACCTAAGGACATTTATATTACTAGAAGAAAAGCGAAAAAAATGTAACTTGGGACTGTATAACATAGTGAAACCTCATGTGAAATATGAAGATGTGTAATATTGCAGATATAAGACTGTTTTTTCCAAAATATAAATACAAGTAAACTAGAAAGAAAGAAACAGAATAGCAGCTAAGTATGGCAGGGGAAGCACAGAGAGATTGAGAGGTGATGAGTTTTGTTTAGTTGGTTGGTTTTTGTTTTCTAGCATTGTTGTTATTTTTGCTGGAATAACAAAGATGCTCTAAGAATGACTGGAGTCAACTCTGTGACTTAACTGAATACCATTGACTGTACACTTTGAATAGATTTATGCTTTATTAATATGTATCAATAAAACTGATTTGTTAAAAAATAACTATATCTTCTGGGGTGTAGTTAAACTGTATTCTTAAAGAGAAATATTTAATATTTATATTCTAAAATAAGAAAGGTTAAAAAATAAAATTGGTAAGTTCTTATGTAGATGATTTTCTTTCTCTGCCTTTTGCAGAACTGAGACTTTTCTGAATATGCAGAAATCCTCTTAGACCGTTTCAGGAAGACTCCACATTCCACCCTCATACCTGTCCCCAACCATCTGACACACCTCACATGAAACCTAAGGAAGCAGCAGGGGTTTCTCCCCAGACACAGCAGGCATACCCAGAATTAGTAGTTTTAGACAAAAATGGCACTCCCTCTTTAGGCAATTAACACTAACTGGAGATTATTAGAGATGGAAGGAAAGCAGGAAGTGACACTTTGAGTAGGTGCTTGGGGGCAAATAAGACAAAGGACAGAACAATCATTATAAGAAGGTAAATGATTTCTCCTCAAAATATAGCTTGGTCTGGGCAGAGAATAGTAAAGATGAGAAAGAATGCACCTGTCCTCATGGAGCTGATATTTTAGGGGGCAGAGTGGACAGAAATACTGAACAGGGGAATTAAACAGAGCACAGAGGATGTCATGAGATGATAAATTAATGCACAAGGAAGGGCAGGCATCATGGGTGTGGGAAAGGGGAGCTTGTGGGGGGAGAAGTAAGGGAATCCTCTCTGAAGAGGGGAAATCTGAACAATGAACCAGCCTGGGGACAAATACTGCAGGATGAAGGGACAGAACAAGTGATGGCTATGAAGTGGGTGTGAGAGTGGTGTGTTTGAGGATAAGCCAGAGGCCAGACAAAACTAAATGCAGTGAGTGAATGGTAGCCAGAGGAGTGGGCACTAAATGCTGTCACCAGGTTAGAGTTTGATTTTAATTTAAGAGAGCAGCGGCTGCAATGTGGGGAAAAGGTTTAGCAGGAAGAACAGGTGGAGACCCTGACAGGGACACTTTAAGATGAAGATGTTGATTGCTGCACTGGGGTGGGCGTGTGGGGAGAGCAGTGGAGACAGAGAGAAGGAGTCAGCTCCAGGGCCTGTTCTGCAGACACCAAGAGGTTGCTGATGCTTGTGTGTGCTCCTTTTAATTAGAGTTCTGATCTCTACCTCTCAAGCCTGAGCCTGTCATCAAGTACCTGGTGGTCCTGGCCACCCTTCCATATCCCTGTGCTTGGGAGGGAACAGCTGAATGGGGCTCTGTGTACCTGGGGGAGGCCTGTGTCTGTCAGTGCTCCTCTGGGGATTCACTGTGAGACCCACATGGATCTGAGGCCTTTGCCCTGGGCAGCTTCAGGGCTCCATGAAAGCATCCTCCAGACTCCTACCTGGGTGTAGTGAGCCTGGTCACCAGCATTTTGGAAGCAAAGGAGGGGCAGGGGTAGGTGGACTTACTATACAGCCTTTCTCTGGGGCTTATATTTCAGTGGACTTCTCACCCCACCTCACCTATGCCTGTGTCTACAAATTCAGACTCTTTCTCATCTTTCCCATATTGTGCAAAGCTGGTGTGCAAAACGGGATAGATACTCACCTTCCAGATGTCTAATTTTCTTTGGGGGTTCATCAGCCATTCCTTCCATTTCTGTTTTCAGCCTCATTCTTCAACTCTACTTTTAATAGCGCCAATGTATCCAATGCCAGAACTTTTTCTAAACACAAATCCAATGCTTCTGGTTAAATGTTCACATTTGCTGGACCTTAGAGCTCATTTGGGAGATACAGGAGCTGCATCAGTGAGGGGGTGGAGGCAGGAGGCTGACCAGCCTGGCTCTGCAAACTGTCAGAAGCCTAACTTGCCGAAGGGAGCAGGGGCAGGAAGACCCGGATAAGCTTTCAGAAGCCTGCTTAACCTGTGCAGCCAGGGTGGTTCAGTGGAAGAGTTCCCACCTGTCATGTATGAGGTCCCTGGTTTGATTCCCAGTTCATCCTAAGAGAAGGGAATACACCAGATTATTTTTATTGGTTCCTTTTTTGTTGTCCCAGGTTTGCTTTTTGTTTTTCTTGTCCTAGGTTTGCTTCCTGGTGCCTCCTAAAGACAGGCAGACACAGAGAGCACACAATAATGGACACACAGCAGACAGCGAGTGCAAACAACGAGGAGGGAGGAATAAATAAATAAGTCTTTAAAAAAAATTGCTTTCATATTTTGAATTTTTAACAAGAGAAATTTATTTATTTATTTATTTTACCGGGAGGTCCCGGGAATTGAACCCAGATCCCTCCATATGGGAGATGGACACCCAACCATTTGAGCCACATCTATCGCAGAAATTTAATTTTAATGAATAAATATGACTTTTAAATACAGCAACAATTTATTTATTACATTCTCATTTTGAGCAACTATCACCTCTAAATATCAATCTATCTATATATTTTATATACATGTCAATCACAGTGAAACAAAGACATTTCAGTAAACTGAAATTAATTTAAAATAATCTAAATCATCACTGGGTCATGAGAAATTGTCTAACATGGCAATTTTCTCAATTAAAAACAAGAGAAATTAAAAAATATATTTCAAAATATTTATTGACAAACTTGCCTTGATTAAAGCCAGGAAAGTAAAAAGCACAATAAATTTTGGTTTTGTGAGTTAATAACAGTTAAAATTAAAACAATGTAGCTGTAAATTTTTCAACATTTTTTCCAACTATGCTGGCACTGTAGGTAAAATGAACCATTTAAAAAATGAATAAAAGTGTTTGTTTAGGGTCCCCACTCCCACCTTTCCCCTCGGGCCTGTGCCAAGCTTACCTGACTGGAAGTCTCCGATACTCTGCACCTCAGTGGTGTCCATGCTCCTCCCTCTTCTTTGAATCTGTCAGAACTGCCAACAGGCATGATCCTGAATCCTTACAAAACCCTACAGCAGGCCAGGATTTCCAGCAGGCAAAACACTAAATGAACATTACTCTGGTAAAGTAAGTTGTGCTACACTGCTGCATGAGAAAGCATAAACCACCCTCGCTATCTAAGAAAATGTTGTGAGAGGAGCCAGGACAAAGGCTCCTCCCCTACAGCCATGAATAGAAAGCTTCTGACTCCCCGCCGATGCGGCCGGGATGCCCCAGGGCCGCAGTGGCCTCCTCCGCGGTCTCGCGGGAACCAAGCCACGTGCTCACAGCCCGGCAGCGCCAGGACCCCGGAACTGAACCCCAGGCATTTCTGGGGTGGGCTGTGCCTGCTGCAGACCCACCGTGCGCAATGCAGGGCGGGAAGCGCCACACTCCGGGCATTCCCCACTTCCCACTCTCTGGGTGAATCACCACGGGGGTGCCCCAATTCCTCAGTGCAGTGACTCGGCTGGGTGAAGCGGCCCCACAGGACAGTCCCCAGGGAAGGCCTTGGGAAGGAAGGACCCTCAGAAGGAGTAGGAGTGGGGTGCCTCTGCCCACATTCGGCCTCTGATGCCGCAGGCTCCTATTCCCACCCCCACACTTCTGTCAATCCCTGGGTGAAGCTCAGGATGCATCATGATGGGGTTCTCTGTGGTCCAATGTGATTCCCCCTGGAGGCTCCGCTTGCCTGAGTCCTCCCCTCCTCCATCCCACCCATCTTTGCCCCATGCGGGCAGCAGATGGCCACAGTGTGTTTCTGAATTAATGGGGCTCAGTTGGGATCATCTGTCCAGAATCACACCACCAGGTGGAAGTGGAACCGACCCAAGTCAGTGTTTCCAGTCCAGGGCTCAGAGAGCTGCAAGGGTGGCAGAAGCCCAACAGGGGACTACCTAAGAAGGGGTGGTGGGAGGTTGAGGCCCCTCCTCCACCATTTGCCCCTTTGGAACCTTCCCCCAAGGAATCCCTGCCAGGTGCTGACTGTGTGCAGGAGGGAAGGGGGCCTTTGACAACCTTCCATCTGAGTTCAGGGGGCAATGAGCCATGGTGTAGTTAATGAAATACTAAAAGTAAACTGAAAAAAGCAATATTTCTGACAATTTTGTTTTATGTGTATGTTCCCTAAATTTAGACAGATTTACTGATCAAATATGCTAATGTTGCATCTACTAAGTATTTAAAATGAAAAAAAAAGAAAATTACATTCGCATTTAAAGGAATTGTCATTGTCCTGACATGTTTGATTTTTATGGCAATTGTATGGAGTAAAATGTTTAGAGATAATTTCCAAAATCATTTTGGTAACTTAAGTATGTAAAGTATATAGAATTATTTTTTATTAAGGGAAAAGAAAGTAATTTGTCCTAAAACAAATAACTAGCTATTAAAATGAAGAAAATGTGGGACAAAACCTGAACAAGTATAAAGAGTACAGAAGGATTGCAGAAAAGGAATATTTTTTGGTCAAAGTTGGATGATGTAATAGGGCTATCTAAAAAAATTTTAAAGCCTTATCAAAAATTATAACAATGCAAAACTAAAATTTGGACATTGAAGATGCGGAGTAGGGAATGGGAGGCTGCTCTCCTCAAGAAATTGCAGAAGGGAAGCTGCAGGAGTGTGGGGACACTTGGAAAGGGCAGCTAGAGAGGGGGAACCCAGTTGGATGGGGGAAATGGAAGCTTGGGAGATAAGGCACACAAGCCAGCACACACCCAGCTCAAAGGGAGAGGGAATCCATGCAAGTGATTTGCCTGGAAGACAGCATTCAGCCAGCTCCAAGAGTAAGGTTGTGAGTGGGGTTGAGAGTGCTGGAATATGATGGTTAGCAGGTTGGGGTTGGACTGGACTATTCATGGAACTGGGGGGGTGGCTAGAGAAATGAACAGGTGAACTCGAGGTTTGTAGGTCTATGGTTGAAACTGCAAGTGTGGGAATGTTCTTTTGGTAAATATAGTGGGATAGAGTCTCTGGTGCAGGGTGTAAGTGATTGGAAGATAGGTGGGAAAGGGTACAGCTGGGGCATAATTTGATGGAATATGAATGTGCTTATGTGGTTATGGGGTGTTATCTCTGTGGATGGAGACCCACACAATAAACAACAAAATATTAAACTCCAATCCTGGGGAGTCCTGCTACATTCTCAAATAGAGGGGCAAGAATCTCTTGTGTACATAGGCAATGCCTAATAGAAGAAAGAAAACCAGTTTGGCAACCCCTCAACATCAATGCATATAACTATGGATGTTATTCTTGAAAACATGAAACTTGTGGTTACCATAGGTTCCAAGGGGAGGGAGAGAGAAGAATAGGTGGAATATAGGACATTTTTAGGGCATTCAAATTGTTTTGCATGATTTTGCAATGATGAATACAGGCCATTATGCTTCTTGTCAAAACCTATAAAATTGTACAGTGCAAACTGTAAGCCATAACATAAACTATTGACCATGTTTAGCAACAATGCTTCAATATTTGTTCATCAATTGGAACAAATGTACGTACTCATGTAAGATGTTATTAATAGGGGAAAATGTGAGGGGGGAAGGAATATATTAGAATCCCCTATATTTTCAATGTGAATGTGAATTTTCTGTAACCTAAAGCTTCTTTGAAAATAAAGTGAAAAAAGGTAAGAAGATACAGAAGAAATTGTAAACATACATAAAAGATAACATATCTTATGGGATGAAAGGCACAATGCAAAAAATATTTTTGGCTTCATTTATTAGGAGGTTTTGGATTACAGAAAAGTTACAACTATGGAAGAGAGGATCACTCGTGTAGGGTATCAATGTTAAGGGATGTGTGGGGAAGGATGCATCTGGGGCATGCCTCTATGGAATATAAATGTGTTCATGTGGTCACAGGATGTTAACTCAGTGGGGAGAGACCCACATAAAAAAAAATATATTAAATTCCCATCCTGGGGAGTACTGCTACATTCTCTAATAGAGTGGCAAGAATCTCTACAGTACAAGGGCAGTGCCTAGCAAAAGAGGACAGACCAATACACCAGGGCCTTGATATCAATGCTTGTACTACTGAAGCTTATACTTGTAAAATTGAATCTTAGCCTAGTATGGCAGTTTGAGATTATTTAAGAATCCCCAAAAGATCATATTTGTAAATGAATCTGTTCCTCTGGATGTGATACCCTTTTATTATGTTAAATTCAGTTGAGGGGCCTTTGATTAGATTACCTGTTAAAATCACTTTGAGGGTTTTTTTTTATTTGACTACATCAGTAAGGTATGACTCAGGTTGAATCCCCACTCTCTGCTGGATCTGATATAAACAGACACTCAAGGAGACACATGGGAAGAGAGAGAGCTCTGTCATTTTTGATCATGAGGTGCTGAGGAGAGATGAGCCATTAACCTGATAGTTTGCAGCTGACCTTGGGAAGAGACCAGAACAGCTCAGACTGATACTGAAGGCCTGGAAAGAAATGAGCCCTATGCCAGGAGAGAGAGAACTGGAAGTCCAGAGGGGAAGGAGGGTCCAGGCAGACATCATCAATCACCTTGCTTCAACACATGGCAACTGACTTTGGTGAGAAATCAACCTTAAGTTGGACTTTTTATGACCTTGTAACTGTAAGCTTTTACCCCAAATAAATACCCTTTATAAAAGCCAACAGATTTCTGTTACTTTGCATCAGCACTCCTTTGGCAGACTAATACTGCTAGTAATATATATTGCCTAAGAGTTATCTCCTGAAAACCAACTTGTCACTCAATTATGGCCTCTCTCTAAACCAAACTCAACATATGAACTCACTGCTTTCCCACAGTGTGGGACATGACTTCCAAGGATAGGCCTCTCTGGCACCACAAAGAGGGATTATTACCAAGCACCAACTAGTGATGCATCTGGAAAAAGACCTTGACCAAAAAGGGCAAATATTAAATAAAAATGAGTTTTTATGGCTAATAGATTTCAAACTGAGTCAGGAAGTCATTCCAGAGGTTATGCTTATGCATGACTCAGCAGGATCTCACTGACTGCCACAGTAAATGATGCAAGGGTGCTCCCAAGGGCTCTAGAGACATCTGGACACTATAGGCAGGGCAGACAACCCAGAAAATCAGCACCCTCTTGGTGGGCCTTAACTTGGAATTAAACTATCTCCCCAATACAATAGAGTTAGACTCATTTATAATTTCCCTGTACATGGTTCTTCTGCCCCTTTTATTTGAGCCTCTAATTAGCACTATAGCCATTAAATATATGTCCCAGAAACTTACATCTTCTGGCTGTTCATATGCCAGTTGAGCCCTGAATCTCATCAGAGTTGCAGCCAACACCCACTCTTCAGTTCATCAGACTCACCCAAGACAACAAACAAAATGGTGATGATGGATAATACCCCTCCCAAAAGAACAGAGAGTATCTACAACTGCAAGCAAGACAGTTCCATCCATCTGTCCATGGGATCTAAGCTCCCTCTCAATCTGAAACAGAGTGGGTATCACTATTCCAAAATCTTCAAGATTGAGGAATGAACAAATATAAGGGGTGAATGCAACTATGGATCAAAGTAGACTTATTTTAGTAATGGAAGAACTTGTAATATTGATGTAAAAATTGTGGTCACCAGAGGTTCTGAGGGGAAGAAGAGGGAAGAAAAGGTGTAGCATGGGGCATTTTGGGGTCACTGGAATTGTTCTGCATGATATTGCAATGATGGATACAGGCCATTATACATTTTGTCAAAACCTGTAAAATTGTACAGTACAAAGTGTAAACCATAATGTAAACTATAGACCATGGTTAGTAGAAATACTTAAATATTTGTTCATCAATTGTAACAAATGTACCACACTAAAGGTGTTATGAATAGGGAAATGTGAGAGAGGGAGAGTAGGGGGTATATGGGAATCCCCTATATTTTCAATGTCATATAACTTTTCTGTAATCTAAAATTTCTTTAAAAATAAAGAAAAAACTAAAATTTGCTTCTCTCTCTGTTGAGTGCCAATGTTTCTTAAATAATTAGTCCATTTGTAGTAAAAGGTTATAAAGTGTTTTTCTCCAGAATAATCAGTGTAAAAAAAATTAAAAGCCTGTGTTTTATCAAAACAACTTCTTGTACTTTATTAAGAAAAACAAGTTGTGTCACTATTTTTTATTGCCCTTTTCCCCCTCCCTTCCCCCTGCTGTTTTTGCTGTCTGTGTCCATTCTCTGTGTGATCTTCTGTGTCTGTTTCTTTTTCTGTCTTCTCTTCTCATTTTTCTCCTCTAGGCTTCACTGGGATTCCATCCTAGGGACCACCAATGTGGGAGAGAGGTACCCCTCACTTGTGCCACCTCAGCTCCTGGTTTCTGTCATGTCTCACCTTGACTCTCCCCTGTGTCTCTTTCTGTTGCATCATCATCTTGCTACATTGCTCCCCACGTGGGCCTTGCTCAATGCACAGGCATGGCATGGCCTTTACCAGGAGGCCCTGGGGATCGAACCCAGGTCTTCCCATATGGTAGATGGAAGCCCAATCACTTGAGCCACATCTGCTTCCCTGTGTCACTTTTAAAGGAACATAATATTCAAACCTAACAACTTTAACATTTTGCTTTCTCAAAGTCAAACCATAAAGAATATTGTTAGGCCCCAAAACTGGGGCTTTGGGGATAACCAGAGGAAAAAGACTTAACATGAGAGTTAGACAGAACTTACATTTGTTATGACTGCAGACAGGAGCCAATGTTTGTCTAAAGCTACTCAGACCTGACTCCCTGTGCTGCGGTTCCACTCTGGCTTAAATACCTAAGTTACTACTTAGCATTTGCTTTGATTATGCATTAGCTTTTATGCATATGGATGAACATATATAGCTAGTTATATAATTGTATGATTAGTATGTTCAGGAAATCACACTTGCACATACTTTGCATGATCAAAAAAGGGGCAGATAAATCCACCCCTGGGTAGGAATTTTACTATGTTAATTAAGCAACTTGACATGAGGACAGCAAGGGGCTTCTTCTGTGCAGGTCCAGCCAACCGGTTGAAGCTTGTTTTCATACTTCATTGCTTCAACAAGATATTCTTGACCACGAAAAGCAGAATTTGGCACGAAGAGAGGGTTTCATCTCATTACCTTATAATTTACATATAATTCATTCTTTTGTATCCTAGCAACAGGGAGAGAAACAAGTTATTTTCAGGTATTCGGTCATCCTATATCCATCAATATCTTTTTATTTCAAATGATTGCAAAAGATTTATTCTTTCACCTTGAAAAAAGTGAAGTGCTAAAACTAAGGATCATGATGTAAATTGCATAAAAATGTTTAAAGAGTTGTTAAAATTAAAAAGATTTTCTAAAATTATGGTAATTAAATTTGTATGGGTAAAATATTCATATAAATATTTAAAGGCTGTATAAACTTTCATTGTCAAATTTATAAAATTTGACAATGTTTTCTACATATTAGACATTAATAGAACATTATTAGTCATTGTTTTAAGTATTTTAAAGATATGTCATAAAAACAAACAACTTTCCTTATCAGTTACATTGTTTTGTTCTGAAGCCTCTCTAAAAGTACATATATGTACTCTAGGGATTCTTGCCACTCCATTAGTGCTTGTTCCAAGGATATAAAGGCAGTGGTCACCAGAGCTTCTGAGGGGAGGGAGAGGGAAGAATAAGTGTAACATGGGGCATTTTTGGGACATTGGAATTGTTCTGAATGACAATGCAATGATGGATATAGGCATTATACATATTATCAATACCTATAAAAATGTGTGGTGCAAAGTATAAACTCTAATGTAAACTATTGACCATGGTTAGTAGCAATACTTCAATATGTGTTCATCAATTGTGACAAATGTACCACACTAATGAAAGATGTTACTAATGGAGAGAAGTGTGGGAGGGGAAGGGTGTGGGGTATATGGGAATCCCCATAAATTTTTGATGCATCTTTTATGTAATCTAAAGCTTCTTTAAAAATAAAATAAAAAAGTACATACAGTCAGCTACAGATCAAAGAAAAAAAATGGAAATTTAAAAGGAAAGCAAGGCAAGTCTGTAAATTATATTCTGCCTGTTAGCCCCATTTTTCAAAATAACCCCTGTGACCCTGGTCAGTGCTGACAGGTCTCCCCTGCTCTGATAACAGATGGGGCAAAAACCCCACCCCCATCCCTAATCCAACAGGATGTACAAATCTCAAAACCAACCATGGAATATCCAAGATTATCAAATGTCTTGTTTGATATTCCAACATGTCAATCTTCCCCTCCCCAAGACCTTCTCCCAAAAGGGCAAAAGTTAGTAATCTTTCACCCTATATATGTGTGCCACATCTATGCATCCCTTCTGTAAACCCACCCAGTTACACCAGCTCAAATGAGGCAATACCAAACCTGGGCAGGCAGGCTGAAGTCTCACTTCAGACCCTACCATGCTGGTGATCTAACAAACTTCTCTGCTTGAATTTTGTTCTGTCTCCAAGCCTCATTGGACCAGGACTAACAAACCCTAGTAAAAATATAAAGGTGAAACAAACAGACTAAAACTTCTGCTATGGTCTATTGTTAATAATCTCAATATAAGTTAGTTTTCTAATATTTTATTTCTAAAATGGCTTTATCTTTAAAATGCTCACAAGGAAATTAGGGCCTAAATTGTAAGCTCTTGCCACAGTCACATTTGTTTTTAAACTTTAATTGTTGTTCCTAAGTTTTAAAGTGCTTTACTCTTTTTGTTTATCCTGGTAACTCCCTAGAACCTTAAATATCTGTGTAACACCTAAAACTCAGAGTTAAAGTTCTCCAGCTGTGGAAATACCAAAGAAGTTGCATTAATTCTAAAAAGAGAACTCTCACTAGACCACTCTCATCTCAAGGTTATCCTTATCTTCCCTCAACCCACCACCAAAGAACAGGTAGGTGCATTTCTTAGGCTCGCTGGATATTGCCCTTTGTGGGCCTCCTCCTTTTCTTCCATTGCCCGACCCCTTTATGATCTCCTCAAACACTCCCAACCTGAAGCTTTCTCACTCTCTATCCCCACCCTTTCAGCATCCCAGACTGGGCACCAGGGCTGTAAAAATCCCATCCCCTCCAGCTTCCTTCCAGCTGTTTGTGAATGAGGAAGGAGGAAATGCATGTGGGACCATTTTCACACCATTGGCTACTACAGCCACACTCTGGATGGGGTCACTCGGGTCCTCCCCTCTTGCCCACTTGTGGTCATGGCCCCTGTGACATTAGCTCAGGCCCTGTCTGAGTGTTTGACTCAGCTCTCAAAATTGTTGTGCCTCACGCCATGGAGACTTTGTTAAACAGCCGTGATACCCAGAATTTCTCTCAAGTGGCCTGGCACACCTAGAAGCTTCCCTGTTAAGTGACCCTAACATTTCAGTAGAGCATGTTAGGACTCTCAACTTTCCTCCCCAGCTCATCTGCCAAAGATGACCCTGAGCCCCATAACTGCATCAGGCTTCGCAACTCAGTTCTCAGTCCAAAACCACGTAACCAAGGGTTAAGAGTTAGCAAACAATTATGATTACTGAAACATTATATAGATGCCTTTTAAGTTAACCAAAAAAGTTAATATGTGAATGACTGAAACTGTCTAAACCAGTTCTTAACCCATGGAAAGATTTCAGGGGGTCTGTGAGCTTGAATTGAAAAAAAAATCAACTTATTATCTGTGTGTGCATGTGTTTCCAAGAACAAGCTTGCATATTACAGGCAAAACTGATCCCAGGGGAGATCTTAAAAGCTGTAAAAAAAAAAGTCATGAAATGATGGAAAACCAAAAGACAACCATAACAAAAGAGATTTATGAGCCAAATTAGTAAGTTATGTTTCTGTTTGTGTGTCTGTCTGTTTGTTCAATGTATATTTTCATACTTCTGGATGGTAATATCAAGTTAACAAATGAAAATTCTTTAAAGAGTTCTATTAAATTTGCTAAAAATTAAATAAGCACTTATATTTGTATATGTAAATGAACACCTCTGGAGTCCAAATTAGAAAAAACAAGAAGGATGACAAAGCTCATATAAAAATCTGACTAAAGAAATTATTTCAAGGAAAAAACACCTCAAAAGGTTGTCCTGAAAACTTTCGTAATCTTTCTGTAGCCTATCCTACCCCCAGGGTCTTCTAACCTTGACTGAATTCAAGCAACTCATTAAAATTGATCTAGAAACTTTGGGGTGTGGGCTGGGTGTGGAAAGGTAGGGGAGATGTGAGTTTAATTTAGAATTCTGTCTACTAGGCCTGGAAATTAAAAATGATAGGGAAAGAGGGAATATTTCAGTATAAACCTTGGTTTGCACAGTCTGTCCTGTAATTCCCCAATTAAATTTTATCAGCCTTGAGATGAGAATAATTAATAACCCAATTGCCAAATTTCAGTAAGTAAAAAGATCCATGAAATCTATGAAAAGGTTTTTCTATATTATAATTAAAACAAATTAAAAAATTACTATGCAATATATTCCCCAGAGCCTAATAGTTGGTAGGCTTTTAAGATTATATTTTTAAGATATTATGAAACCAAAGCAGTTCTAACCTCCTATGAAGGAAAAGAAAACAACAATTCTTACATAAAATATTATTTTAATTTTATTCTACTTTGGTGTAATCTCCTGGGATTTATAAATATATTAATAAGTTAACATTATGTCTGTTTCACCTTTAAGATGATGAAGTCATAAGTTTTTAACTAATGAAACTATTACAAACCTCTTTTAAAAATAATTGTTTTGATTAAAGTGAAATGAATAGTTTTTCATGGAACAGAATGAGTTACTTCTTGAAAACTTCCTTGTTCCTTAAGTGTGCCTCTCTCTAAACCAAATAATCTCCAATTTTTCTTACCTGTAATGTCATAGAAGCAAACACCCAACTTCTCTTATTCCTCCTCTTCTATTCTCTGAATGCTGCTCCTCTTTGCCAGATATCTTTCCATTTATTTAGGTCTTCTTAATTTCTTTCAGCAATCTTTTGTCATTTTCAGTCTACATGTCTGTGTATAAGTCCTTTACATCCTTGGTTAAATTTATTTCTATATATTTTATTCTTTTTCATGGCATTGTAAATGGAGCTTTTTCTTGGTTTTCTTTTCCAGTTGTTCATTGCTGGTGTATAGAAATAAAACTATTTTTTTCCATGTTGTCCTTGTACCTTGCCACTTTACTGAATTAATTTGTTAGCTCTAGCAGCTTTCCTGTAGATTCTTTGGCATTTTCTCTACATAGGATCATGTCATGTGCAAGTAGAGACAGTTTTGCTTTTTCTTTTCCAATCTGGATGCCTTTTATTTATTTTTTCTTGCCTATTTGCTCTGGTGAGAATATTCAGTACAATGTTAGGGAGCAGTTGTGTAAACAGGCATCCTTGTTTTGTTCCTAATCTTAGCAGGAAAGCTTTCAATCTTTCACTATTGAGTATGATGCTAGCTGTGGCTTTTTCATATATGCCTTTATCATGTTGAATACACTCTTGTTTCCTTTTGATTATTAATTGCATGGCATATATTTTTCAATCCATTTACTTTCATCCTACCTATTTTGCCATACTTGAAGTGAGTTTCTTGTAGAAAGCATATTGTTGGATCATGCTTTATATCCACTCTATCACTCTACTTTTTTTTTAACAAATCAATTTTATTGATACATAGTAATAAAGTATACAATTCATCCAAAGTGTCCAATCAATGGTATTTGGTATAATCACATAGTTGTGTGTTCATCACTTCAATCATTATTAGAGCATTTTCATTATTTCAAAATAATAATAATAAAAAACAGACAAATAAGAAAATTCCTCACCTCTCAATCTCTCTATTTTCCCCCTGCTGTACATAGCTGCTGTTTCTGGCTGTTCTTGCACAATTATTTATTTGTTTATTAAGCAGTTTTATTGAGATATAATCACATACCATACGATCTATCCAAAGTGTATAAACAATGGCTTTTTAATATAATCACAATGTAATACATTCATCTAAAAAATTTTAGAACAATTTCATTACTCTAAAAAGAAAGACTCCACACCCTTAACATTCCTTCCTTAGACCTACATAACCACTAATCTCATTTCATCTTTATAAATTGATTTATATTTACATTTTATATAAATGGAATCATACAATATGAAGTACTCTGTGTGTGGTCTTCTTCACTTAATATAATGTTGTTTTTTTTTTTTGTCTGATTTTAACCTTTTTTTGTACTAACTTACATTTGTTCAGCTTCAAAGAAAAATGGTCTTATGTATGCAATTCTACCGGTATTCATATTTCACATAATACATTTATATTTTACATAATATATTTAGTTCATAATGGGGCAATCATACAGTATTTTTGCTTTCGTGTCTGGCTTGCTTCACTCAACATAATGTCCTCCAGGTTTGTTCATGTTGTCATATGTTTCATGACTTCATTTCTTCTTACTGCTGCATAATATTCCATCATGTGTATACTCCACAATGTTTGTCCATTCATCAGTTGATGAACACTTGGTTGTTTCCATCTTTTGGCAATTATGAATAATGTTGCTATGAGCATCAGTGTGCAGATATCTGTTCATGTCACTGCTCTCATTCTTCTGGGTATATGCCCAGCAATGATATTGCTGGGTCCCATGGCAAGTCTATATTCAGCTTCCTTAGGAAACAGTCTTCCACAGTGGCTGAAACTTTCTACATTCTGGAAATAATACATGTGGAAATAAGACTTACCTTGGGCCACACACTGCTCCCAGGAGCAGTAAATTTAAGTTGGTATCTATTGTGGATAAAAATTGGTATAGGAAATAGGATCATGTAACATGGAGAAATTAAATGGGATTGTCCCATTAAGTCAAGATTTTCAAAGGAAGCCAGCACATTAATGAAAGGGTGAGCTAAAAAAAATGTGCCCATTTATTTGTCTTCATTCCTGTGATTTCAGCTGGGGAAAATGTTATCAATAATAATGCCCTTCCCCAAAAGTTTCTACTAATAGGGATTTTCTTTCACAGTCCTATGAGAAATATAAAAAATACATATAATTTCATGAATTTAAACCTCCATGCAGTCAGAGAAATCCAAAGCTATACCAGAAATTGCCCTGCATGTAGAAGGCAGCTCCTACAAAACACAGTGAGATTGTAGACACATCAATGGGGAAATTCCTAGTGCCATACATGTATGCTCAAGGCACATGTCCAGAAAGGGTTATGTTGGTCCCTACACTTTTGTCTGGAGCAATTTTCTAACTCAATATATGGATAAACTCTGAAGAAGATCATCTGCAGAAGTCCACCTGCAAAGACTGGGAAAGGCATTTTCTTTTTCCTTTTATTTTGGTAGCTCCTGGCATTCAGGGAAATCTCTGTCATAATACTGGCTGGATACATACTTAGAAAGCATACACCTCAAAGTAAAACTTCCTGCAATAACACAATAAAGTATCAAAATATCCAGGTTTCAACAAAAAGTTACAAAACATACAAAGAAACAGGAAGTGATGGTCCAGGAAAAGAAGAAAATATAAAGCAATTGAAACTATCAATGAGGAAACCAGACATGGGATATACCAAAGAAAGATCTTTTTTAAAAAAATGGTCCTAAATATGCTCAAAGACCTAAAGGAAAGCACAGAGAAAGAACTAAAGGAAATCATAAAATGATAGCTGAACATGAAGAGAAGGTCAGTAAAGAGATGGAATTTATGAAAATGAATCAAACAGAGCTGAAAACCACATTAATAGAAATTAAAATTTCCCTTGAGGGGTTCAACAGTAGATGGAAGCTGGCAGAAAAAGGAATCAGTGAATTTGAAGATAAGACGATTGAAATTGAGGAGCTGAAAGAAGAAATAATGAAGAAAAGTGAACACAGCCTAAGGAATATGTAGGATACCATCAAACACACCTATATGTACATTGTGAGAATCCCAGGAGTAGAAAAAAGAGAGAAAGGAGCAGATAGAATATTCAAAGAAATAAAGGCTGAAAAATCCCCAAATGTGATGAAAGACAATATGCATCCAAGATGCTAAATGAACTTGAAACAGGATAAATTGAAATAGACACACACCACAGCATTTTATAATCAAAGTGTTGAATGCCAAATATAAAGAGGATTTTGAAAGCTTCAAGAGAAAGGCAATGTCTCACATACAAGGGAGCAGCAATAAGGTTAAGTGTCAATTCCTGACTGGAAACATTAGAGGCAAGACAGCAGGGGGATGACATGTTTAAAGTTCTGAGATCAAACAATTGCCAACCAAGAATTCTATATCTGGCAACACCAACTTACAAAAGTGGGGAGAGATTAAGACATTCCCAGATGAACAAATCTGAGGGAGTTCATCACCACTAGACTGACCATACAACAAATGCTAAAGAAAGTTCTGTAGGTTGAAAGACAATAGATCAAAGCCATATAAGAAATAAGTATCTCTGGCCAGGACAGTGACATGGGTAAATATAAAGGTCAGTTCTATTGTGTTTATGGTTTGTTAAGG
>JAQZBX010046696.1:0-20698 GCA_029593785.1 Cabassous unicinctus | reverse complement strand
GCCCAATCGTTTGAGCCACATCTGTCCCCCTGCTATATCTCTTAAGGTTGACCAAAGATACCTAGAGTTACACTCATTTCCTATACAGGATGGTCATATAATAAGTCAGGCTTAGTTTATCACCAGCATTCTAAAAACCTGACGTAGGGAGAAAAACTAGGTCTGGGGACAAATGCATTGTTTCTGATATAGTGAATGTTTAGCTTGCCCTGATTATCACAAAATCAGGATAGCGAAAATATTTGCATAAATTTTTTTTTTTAAATAAAATAATTCTGATGGGTTTTGATAGCCATCTTTAGCTGGAAGTTGATAAACCTGTCCTCTTTATGACGTTATATCTTTGGCTTCTTTGCCTTGATTTATTATTGTAAATCATTGCTATTCTCAATATCCCAATTATATTTTCATATTTGTATCACTGGATAGATATGTAGAAACTTCTAGTTAGATAAATGAAGCACCATACACAAAATCTTGTCTGGATTGAATTATTGGATTTAGCTAAACATTTCAAAAGAAATTGGGAGTTTGATAAAAACAGTAAAGAAGTTAGGCAAATTTATTTTTGTTGATACAGTAGAATATACATGATAAACATAATATGGTTTCTGTTTTTATATTTCTTTGTAAATCACAGGCAGCTCTTACCGATTGCTCGATAACAGATTAATGTTTTATCTTATGCTTATATTCTAGAAATGTGGTATTCACTGACATAAATTCAATACTTCGCTATTTGGCTAGAGTTGCAACTACAGCTGGGCTCTATGGCTCTAATCTGTTGGAACATACTGAGGTAAGGAATGACCATTTCCCTATGTTTCTTTTTTAAGACCTTTATCATCTCAAAAAGAAGTATATGTACTTCTAAAAATATATATTTTTTTAATTTTAATTTTTATTTATTTATTTTTTGAGGGGCCAGAGATTGAACCCTGTAGGAAGCCAGCACTCAGTCACTTGAGCTACACCGGCTCCCAAGCATATGTACTTTTATTCTATTTAAGGATCTCAACATAGTCTTAATTATAGACCAAGTTAAGGAATGCTTATCTGTAGAAAAAAGAAAACTTTTTTCTCTCTACCTTTTTTAACTCCTAAACTTGAATTTAATCCCATACTGGCTGACCCATTGGAATACTGAGTGATATTTTCCTCTTCCTACATAACTAAAATTTCAGAGCTGAATATAAATGTATAAGTCATCTTAACCACTTCCCTGTCTTATTTTAAAGTGAGGCAACAGGCTTAGAAAAACGGTTTGTCCAAGGTCACATAATTTGGATCCTATTTTCTTTTCTGAGTATATACCTTAATTAATTAGTTAAAGCAGTAGTAGAATAACTTCCAAGACTTCCATTAATATTGCTTTTTTGATGCTATTTCTTTTTTTTGGCTGTTTGCATTCCTTCAGCTCTAACTTTCCTAAATCACATAAAATAAAAAATATAAAGAATTGTTTGTAAAGATTAACTTTGAAATTCTACAAGTGGATGAATCTTTTTGGCTAGGAACCAGACTTTGGGTTCTTTCAGGTTGGTTATTCCTTCTGGCTATGAGTTCTCAAGTCCTATTTCTTTTTGTTCTTCCCTGAATTTCAAGTTCCCAATTTAGATCTCAGGCAACCAGAACTGAATGCCTATGATGATAAATTCTGTAATTTGAGATAAGAAAGGCATGATTCCAACTGGGGAATCCAAGAGGACATTGTTGTCTGTTAACCAGAGTGTTTACCCTTGTTATTTTCTTGTTAAAGTCTAAAGTTCCATGCACTTCTTTTCTATCTTTTGTATTAACAGATTGATCACTGGTTGGAGTTCAGTGCTACAAAGTTGTCTTCATGTAATGTCTTTACTTCTGCAATCAATGAGCTCAATCATTGCCTGTCTCTGAGAACATACTTAGTTGGAAACTCCTTGAGTTTAGCAGATATATGTGTTTGGGCCACCCTAAAAGGTATTAATAATACTTCTTAAGGAATGTTGGTTTTTTGTTTTTTTTTGTTTTGTGTTTTCTTTGTTTTTTGGAAAGCAGGCACTCAACCACTGAACTATATCTGCTCCCCAATGAAAGTTGGTTTTTTCCTTTGTTTGTTTGTTTGTTTGTTTGTTTTTAGGAGGTACCGGAGATTGAACCCATGACCTCGTGCATGGGAAGCAGCACTCAACCACTTGAGCTACATCTCTTCCCCAAGAATGCTGTTTTAATCATTTAATATTTTGCTGGTAGGAAGTACATATATTTCTATGTATATGTACAAATGTATGTATTTATATATATAGGTGGTAACTTAAAACTTTCTTACAGAGGAATGACCACCCTGACTATTTTATGCCTTCCAGTCACAGGGATTTCCTATCCTTTTCTGTTGTCCCTGGGGATCATCTGTGTCTCACTCTCCCAGTTTCTCTCTTGACTTTGGAGCTGACCTTGTCCCTACTATAAAAGCCCTCTTCTCATTGTATAAGCACCTCTCCTAGCTCAGCCAATACTTTAGACACTGTTGTCTCTGACTTGAGCAAAGTCCTTCTCACTTCCCAGAAGGTGTGTGAGTGGGGGTTGGAGTGGTCTGGTGTTATGGCTCCTCTGTGAGTTTACTTTTTCCCCTTTCTCAACTCCCTTGTAACATATAAAAAATATGCTCTTACTAATTTGGAAAGCCGGTTAATGTTTTTTTTTTTGTTTGTTTGTTTTTTGAGGTACTAAGGCTGGGCATTGAACCTGAGACCTCATATGTGGGAAGCTGGCATTCAACAGCAGAGCCACATCGGCTACCCTGAGTTGATTTTTTTTGTTTGTTTGCTTGTTGTATTTTTGTTTTTAGGAGGCATCGGGAACTGAACCCGGGACCTCTGATGTGGGAAGCAGGTGCTCAACTGCTTGAGCCACACCTGTTCCCATTAATTTTTATAAAAACAACTTCCATGAGATATAATTGACATACAAAAAAAAACTATTTAAAGTTTATAATTTGATAAGTATTGACATGTATGTACACCTGTGGAGTCATCACCACAATCAAGATAAGTAATATACCCACCAGCCAGAAAGTTCCTCATGCCCTTTGTAATCATTCCCCCTTCCCCGGATGCCAAGCGACCATTCATCTGGAAATCAGTTACTTTCATCCGTGCTAGAAACATTGTTAATTAAATAGTGACTAACTGAATGCTGGAGGTAAAAATCACTAAAGCTTTGAAACTCTGGAAGCCAACATGTAGCTAGAAGGAAAAGAATGATGGTATGAGAGCTGCCTATGAAATTCATGAAAAAATAATAGAGTTCCTCAATAAGTTAAACATAGAGTTAGCATATGATTCAGCAGTTCCACTCTGTGTATATACCCAGTGGAATTGAGAACATGGTCAAAAACTTGGACACAAATGTTCATAGCATCACTGTTCACAATAGCCAAAAGGTAGACATAGCCCAAATGTCCATCAGATAATGAATGAATAAACAAAATGTGGTGATACATGCAATGGAATATTATTCAGCCATAATAAGGAATGAAGTACTGATACATGCTACAACATGGATAAATTTTGAAAACATGCTAAGTGAAAGAAGCCAGACACAACTGACCACATATTGATTCCATTCATATGAAATATCCAGAATGGGCAGATCCATAGAGATGGAAAGCACATCAGTGGATGTCAGAAGCTGTAGGGGAGGAGGAATGAGGAATGACTGCTTAATGGGTATGGTGTTTCCTTTTGCAATGATGAAAATGTACTGGAACTAGATAGTGGTGATGGTTGCTCAACATTATAAATACATTGTCACTGAATTTTACACTTTAAAATGATTAAAATGGTACATTTTATGTATATTTAACCACAATTTTTTAAAATTATGAAAGGAATAGTAGAATCTTACTGATAGTATAGGTTTGACAAGTTATAAATTCATAACTAGACTATGGTGATGAAAAGTATGATCTACATAAAAGAAATAAACCTGAATGTTAAGGAATCATGTTGCGTGAAATAAGCCAGACATAAAAGGACAAATATTGTATCACCTCACGGGTATGAAATAATTAAACAAATTCAAAGAGTTAGAGTCTAGAATATAGGTTACCAGAGGATGGGATGGGGTTAGGGAATGGGGAATTAATGCTTAAATTATACAGTTTCTATTTTGTTTGATTGTAAAGTTTTTATAATGGATGGTGGTGATGGTAGCACAACATTGTGAACATAATTAGCAGCACTGAATTATATATTTGAATGTAGTTAAAAGGGGAAATTTTAGGCTGTATGTATCTTACTAGAATAAAAACTAAAAAAAAAGAACTATACAACACAGTGATCGCCAAGATGAACCATGAGCTATAGTTAATAGTACAATTATAAAAATGCTATTTCATGAATTGTAACAAATGACCACACTAAAGCAAAGTATTAATATTGGAACTCTATATTTATGCATGATTTTTCTGTAAATCTACAGATTTACATTTGAAGATGTAATAGAGGTTTTTACAAATGAAGATTTTCATTTTCTCTAATGAAAAAAGCCAAAAAGATAGAAAGACGATTCTATTACTAAACAACCCCCCCTCCCCAAATAAAATTAATATACTTATCCAGATACTCATGAACCTACTGACACATACGCATGTTGCAGATAAAGGAGAGAAGGTCCAAGTTATATAATCACAGAGTGGCTGGGCATATTGAGGGAATGGATGGTGTGTAATGCGGATGATGAGAGCACTACAGAGGCAAAGTGTACTAGTCCTGGATTACTTCCACTCTTCAAAAATCTCTTGGGTAAATCATTAGGCAAGAAACAGAAAACTGACAAGTTTTCACCTTACCTTAATGATAATTTTATCTTCCAGAATATAGAGAGTTTGGGAATTTCTAATTCACATCAATAGCAAGAAAATAGTTGCCAAAAGCTCCGAACAGACTCCGTCAGTCTCAATAAGTTGAGACAGAGACAGGAGTGTGGGAAATTTATGATAGCCAGAGAAGATAGACTGGGGCTCAGTCATTCACGTATTACAGATTTTATGGAGGCAGATACCAAAAGGGAATTATTTTGAAATAAAGTTAGATATGCTTTCATGACATGAGATCATGTAAGGAGTAAGGCCAGAAAGGAGTTAGAATCTTTAAACAACATAATTCCAATTGATCCCAAATAAGTCAAGGTGGGCACTCACTCCAGTGAGTACAGTTTTCAAAATGCTCATGTAAGAAAAAGTAAGGACTGCTTAGGGTGGTTGATATGGCTATGCAAGGAAATTGTTCTGGTAGTGTGGAAACCTTTGATTTATTAAAAGTGTTAGGTGTATTAATTTGCTTAGGAAAGTATTATTAATCTATGTACAACCATGAATAATGAATCATGGATATAATTAATTGAAATGGGCCTAGTGACTGTATTATATGTAACAGAAACTTACACAATAGGATGGGAAGAAAGTGGAATTGATGACATGTACAAAGGGGCTTGAATTTTTCTTTTCATTTATTAAAAACAAAACAACAACAACAACAAAATATTCCAGTATGTGTTATCATTCTTTAAATGTGAATGATGAGTATGTACTAGAGGATTTGTGGCTTAAACTATGAATTAAATTAAATTGTTATAACATTAACCAATATAAAATGAAGGCCTTTTCTAATCAGACCTTTTCATGTATAGGTTTGTTTATGACTTTTTTTGAATATTTGCATTTTTGACTTAATGTTTGTGAGTTCTTTTAAGGTTGTAGCTTTGTTATGTTAAAGAATTAAGTAAACTTTCATCAGTACTTGTTTTTGGTATCACAGCTGAAGAAATGAGCTTCTTGATCACCTTGATTTTTATTTTATTCTCCAGTTGCTCTACTTAAAGCTTTCCCTTAATTATGAAGTATAGGGTTAACCTACAGTGGTGTTGGGGGAGGGGGCATGAAAACAGGATCTAGAATTATAGAACTTCAGTGAATTGAACTGAAGAAATATTTTTAATAATTACCTTTTGTGAATTCTGAAAAATATATTGAAGTGTTAGAAAACATTTCAATGAATACATACAGATTTTAGAACTATCATTATGGAAACATAACAAGCCATCTAATTAACTTATATTAACCATGATGGGACCTTTGCTATTGTAGATGGACGTTTATTGAGAGTTTTTAAAATTATGTTTGCTAACAGGAAATACTGCCTGGCAGGAACAATTGAAACAGAACAAAGCCCTGGTTCATGTAAAGCGCTGGTTTGGCTTTCTTGAAGCCCAACAGGCCTTCCAGTCAGTAGGTACCAAGTGGAATGTTCCAACAAACAAAGCTAAAGTGGTAAGACTTTTTTTTTTAAGTGCTGACATTTCAGTCTGTCTGTGCCATACATCTTAAAAGAAAAATATTCTTGCTCATAGCATTCATTTTCTTTTCATAAATAGAAAAAGAAACTTTTGGAAGAATCTGCCATTGTTAAGTCTTGGCTTGACTTTAATTTTCAACTATATAAAAGCTTAATCTTGATAATTATATATTGAAAAGATTATGATTATCCACTGTGTATCTCCATAGGTAATCCAAATTCCATGTAACTAAAAACTCATTATTTCATAGCTACACAATCTTTTCTTCTTCCTGAGTCTCCTCTACTCTGTGTTTTTTTTTGTGTGTTTGTTTGTTTGTTTTTTGGGTTTTTTTAGAAGGAGGTACTGGGGATTGAACCCAGGGCCTCATACATGGGAATTAGGTGCTCAACCACTAAGCCACATCTGCTCCCCAATGAAAGTTGTTTTTTTTTTTTTTTCCTGGTAGTTTTGCTTTTAGGAGGTGCTGGGGATCAAACACCGAGACCTTATATGTAGGAAGCAGGCACTCAACCACTTGAGCTACATCTGCTCTCCTATACTCTGGTTTTGAAACATAGACCATTAAATCCTTTTCATTGCTTCTGTAGGAGGAAATGGCCTAGAATAGAGTAGAAAAGGGTCCTTTTCACCAGCCATATTTGCTCTACTTTGATCTGTTTTGTGTATTAGGCATGTGTCATAAGATTCTAATTTAATAAAGGTTTTCCAATATGATAAAATTTTGCAGACTATGCTCTGCATGAGTAGACATCACAGTCCACTCAGTTATTTAGGCTAAAAATCTTGACATCCTTCTCCACCATTTTTCACATCTAACCAGTCAAAAAATCAAACTGTTCTCATGTATAAAGATTTATGTGTGTGTAGTTTTTTGTTGTTTTTTTGAGGTTCCGGGGCCTGGGATTAAACCTGGGACCTTGTTTGTGGGAAGCCGATGCTTAACCACTGAGCCACATCAGCTCCCCTGAATTGGTTTTTTCATTTGTTTGCTTATTGTTGTTTTTTTTTTTTTAAGGAGGCATGGGCTGAACCCAGGACCTCCCATGTGGGAAGCAGGTGCTCAACTACTCGAGCTACATCCGCTTCCAAGATTTGTTATCTGTTCATCTCCACTATTATTGCTGTTTATTGAGGCCTCATTATTCCCCTGCTTGGATTGTTATAAACTCGTAACTGAATGCCCATTCCTAATCTCTCCTTTCTCTAGTACAGCCTAGGTATCATTTTAGACAATACAAATAAATTGTCCCATTATCCCTGATGACTACCTGTTGCCTAAAAGATAAAAGCCAAGCTTATAAAGTTCTTCATATTTTGGACCTAGTTTACTTTCTCAGTTTCCTTTCCTATCCACTCAACATTCATTCCAGCTTTGCTTAACTTTTTATGGACATTGCACTGCTCTTCTGTCCCTTGGTTTCTTGCCTATGCTGATTTTCCTTTTCTTAAACTGAGTGCTCTTTGTACACTCCGTTTGATGTATTTCTACATATTTTTCAAGGACCAGCTTGGTTATTACCTCCTACTTTAACCTTTTCCTGATGACCCTAGATGCTATTGGTTAAACAACTGAGGCTCTAATATAACTTTTTACAGATTTCTGTTACTGGTAATTGTACTTACTTCCTTTACCAGATTCTTAGTTCTTGAGTGCAGAGACAATGTTCTAGTCATCATTTTACTCCTCATTAGCGAGATGCCTGGCACATAGCAGGTATTGAGTAATATTTGTTGAATGAATGTATTCATAAACATTTTTAATTTTTATTTATTTATTTTTTAAATTTTTATCGGGAGGTCCCGGGGATCGAACCCAGGTCCCTCCATATGGGAGACCGACGCCCACCCATTTGAGCCACATCTGCCCCCTATTCATAAACATTTAACCACATAATTATTTTTGTTGTTGGTCTGATTTTTAGGCACCTGAGAAAAAGCAGGATGTTGGAAAATTTATTGAGCTTCCAGGTGCAGAGATGGGAAAGGTTACTGTCAGATTTCCTCCAGAGGCTAGTGGGTAAGAAAAATATCATTTACATCTCTAATTGAATATATTTAATTGAAAATTGTTAAAGCAATTATTAAATACTTTTAACATTAATAGGTTAATAATCAGGAAGAAAATAAGTAAGATTTTAATTGTGGGAGGTAAAATCCTAAACATTGTAATAGGTTGTAAATTATTAATAGTTAATGTTAATTTATTAAATATATAGTTTTAGTTAATAAAAATAGAAGAGAGAACTTTTTTTTTTTTACCCTAGATAGAATTTTAAATATAAATAGGAAAATATACATAAATAGGAAAGCTTAAGTTTTATTTACATTGAGATTTTTCTGGCAGGGCCTTTTCTGGCTGTTAGGCCTTGACCAGCATTCCTCAAGGCTGGGGGGAAGCATATCAGAGATGCTTGTGATAATCTTACTAATATAATCATATAATGTCTCTTAAAACAGTTAGCCTGACTCAGAGACTTAGCTGTCAGGACGATGTGGTACCATGTTTTGCAAATGAGATGATTAATTTTTCCAAATTTAATTTAATGTCAGATTTTATATTCTATAGCCAAATCTGTACCCATCTATAGTAAATGGAATACCTAGACTATGGAAACCAGCAGATAAGGAAACAATTTTATTTTTAGCTCTGCATTTAAGAGTTCTTCACAAGCTATTTTATTTTATATATGTATATATTTTAAAAGATATTTAGATTACATAAATGTTACATAAAAATATAGGGAATTCCCATTTGCCCCGCTTCCTACACCTCCCTCATTTTCCCACGTTAACAACATCTTTCATTAGTGTGGTATATTCGTTACAATTGATGAAAACATTTTAGAGCATTGCCACTAAGCGTGGATTATAATTTATGTCGTAGTTTAAACTCTCTCCTGCACAATTTTGTAGGTTTTGGCAAGATATGTAATGGCCTATATCTGTCATTGTAATGTCAATCAGGAAGATTCCCAAGTCCCGAAAATGCCCCCATATTTCACCTGTATGTCCCTTTCCCTGCCCTCAGAACCTCTAGTGGCCACTGCCTCCACATGAATGATATAATTTCTTCCATTGCTAGAATCATAATCAGTCTATAGTAGAATACCAGTAAGTCTACTTTAGTCCATAGTTCATTCCCCAATCCTGAGGATTCTGGGATGGTGATGCCCACTCCACCTCTAATTGAGAGGAGGCACAAGCTATTTTAGAAGTACCATTAACATTGCTCTTACAGGCAGTGAACTCAAGGGTAGGTGGAAGGAGAAAGAAAAAAAGAGTGACTGGAAAATTCAGGCTTGATCATTTATCGTTAAGTGATTGGTATTTGACTGAGTGGAATGCATTCATAAATAATACTTATCTTACAAGTTAAATCCAACAGGTATCTTGAGCTGCACTGCCTAATACTCTGCTCCTTTGCACTTGGTGTGTGAGGTAATGGTTGCCCCTTTTGGGAGTAACCTTAATGGTTTGATAAAAGCTACTTTTTTTTTAGTAGAGGCTAATTTTAGCTGTGAAATTTGAACATTTGTCCTTTTTTTAATCTTTTTATATTTATATTTTCTGTCACTGTCACTTCTTGGAATAGGGAGCTCCTCATCTAATGTTTATCTGTTCTAAATTATGTCAGTGTCAGAGACTGTGTTCCTGGCATAATACAATTTTGGGATTTGGAATATAAATCAATATTCAGTTTTTCTTAACAGTCTTAATTTTGATCATATAGCCACATACCGCTAAGGAGATGGTCTTTAATTATTATTATTTTAATTATTTTTTCTTTTCTTTGTCTTACATGAAAGGTCAGAAGGCTTAACTTTTCTTATTCTTAGCTAACATATATGTAGCACCTGCTATGTGTAGGCACTACCAAATTCTTTACAAATAGTGGCTCATTTAACCCTAACAGCCCTGTTATTGTCTCCATTTTGCAAATGGTTTTGGAAATTAGACATAGAACATTTCAGTAACTTGCCAAACTCAAACCTAGGCAGTCTGAACTAGAGTCCATCCATAAACTACAAATTATATTTATAACCACTGTCATCTTTTTCATTCCTGTCAGGGTCAGATTTTCTATCATAGTATATTTTGTTGGGAAATAAAATATGACTGGAATACCAACTAGAAGCATTTTTGTTTCGTTTGTTCTCATGTCCTCGAAAGGGTTAAGTTTAAGTATTTAGTTTAAACATGTTAATGAGTTTCTTTCTGAAATGTTTTTGTTTTAGTTACTTACACATTGGGCATGCAAAAGCTGCTCTTCTGAATCAGCACTACCAGGTTAACTTTAAAGGGAAACTGATCATGAGATTTGATGACACAAATCCTGAAAAAGAAAAGGAAGATTTTGAGAAGGTAAGTAAAAGTATAATCATGCCCTTCATGTTGGAAAAGTTCATTAAAATTAGAGGGATGGGAAGTGGTTGTGTCTCAGGTGGTTGGGCTCCCGTTTACCATATGGGAGGCCCTGGGTTTGATTCCTGGGGCCTCCTGGTGAAGGCAAGCTGGCCCGCACATCGCAGTGAGCTGGCACAGCAAGATAACACAACAAAAGGGAGACGGGCAGAGACAGAAAAACACACAGCAAAAATGAACACAGCGAGCACAAGCAGCAAGGGGGGGATAAATAAATAAAATAAATCTTAAAAAAAAATTAGAGGGTGACCTAATATCTTCATGGTATGAAAATAAATTTTATTCTCACAGTTTCCTTGTTTTACTTACCTCTGTCTTCCATATCTGAGACCTAAGCCAGGAAATATTAAGCCCATACCTAAAATCTAAAAATATTTCCCTCCTTCCTAATTGTTCTAAAATTGGCATTAGTGCTATATTTTCCTTTTAAGTACTAATTTCTTAAATTAATTAGTCCTACAGGACTACTAAACTTGTAAGGCAAGTTTCTTCTTTGTCATATAATCTTAAGTTTTGAATGAAACAAAATTTGGATAGGTATTGGAAAATATGAAGGATTCCTACCTATTATGTCATCTTTATTCAGAAGCACTGCAGTATAATTCAAAGAGAGGACAAATAATTCTCACTATGACTAATAATAATCAGCTTCTCCATGGTGAATGGAATCCTTCCTCTGAAATGATGGAAATTAGGAAAGCTAATCCTGAGAAATGTGGAGACAAATAGAATGAATACCTGTCATTCTTTTTTTCTACTTTGGTCCTCTTTAAATCCCCTTTTATTTTTATCATAATTTGCTCCTTAAAGAGTAGGAAAACAGAGCCTTTCTCATACTGTAGTCAATATTGTACAACTTCCGTGACCATTTTCAGGCTGTTTTTAAGGTGTGATGGTATATTAGTATGCAGTATCAAGAACTGAAAGTGCAAAAGATAACTGAAGGCTATTTGGCTTCTTCTTGCAGGTTATCTTGGAGGATGTTGCAATGTTGCATATCAAACCAGATCAATTTACTTATACATCAGATCATTTTGGAACTATAATGAAATACGCAGAGAAGCTAATTCAAGAAGGGAAAGCTTATGTGGATGATACTCCTGCTGAGCAGATGAAAGCAGAACGCGAGCAGAGGATAGAATCCAAACATAGAAAAAATTGTAAGAAATATTAAGTGTTTTAGATCTTAATTGATATTTTTCTTGTATTTTTCTTTAATAGAACATGATTTCTCTTCTCTGAAAGATACTTGTTTGAAATACATTTGAGAATACAATTCATACATTAATTCATCTCTTAAAAATCTTTTCTTTCTCTATCATCCTTACATTCGTCTTTCTTAGCATCACAGTTGCATGTGAATTGTACATCTCACTATGTACAGTCGTTGTATTGCATTCATTCTTTTTGAATGATTCCTTCTGCAACATTTTATAAATTATTTCAATTTAAATATTTAACCTTTTAAAGTTGTTTGATAATTATGTTATTAGCACTTGTATTAGTCAGCCAAGGGGGTGCTGATGCAAAATACCAGAAATCTGTTGGTCCCTATAAAGGGTATTTATTTGGGGTAGAAGCCTACAGTTACCAGGCCATAAAGTATAAGTTTCTTCCTTCACCAAAGTTTGTTGCCATGTGTTAGAGCAAGACAGGTGCCAACGTTTGCCAGGGTTCAGGCTTCTTGGGTTCCTCTCTTCCTGGGACTCTGTTTCTCTCTGGGCTCAGCTTCTCTGTTTCCTCCACAAGGTCAGCTGTAGACTGTGAGGCTCTCTAGGCTTTGCCTCTTGCCACAAGACCAGCTGTGAACTGTCAGGCGAACTGCTGGTCTCTTTCTCTGGGGCCTTCTCTCCTTCCTCATAACCAGGCTCCTCTGTGTGCTTACTTTCCCGGGCTCCGGCATTAAAACTCCACATCAGAACTCCAACATCAAAAACTCCATTGAATTCCTGTACTCTATCACGTAGTTTTATCTCTGAATCCCCACCCACAAAGGGGCAGAGACTCAACGTCCTACTGACGTGGCCCCATCAAAGCCCTAATCATAACTTAATCATGCCCAGAGTAACAGACCAGTTTATAAGCATAATCCAGTATCTATTTCTGGAATTCATAACTATATCAAACAGCCACAGCACCCAAATCTTCTGTTCAATGTAGGAAAATGTGAGTATAATAAGCTCAGTACTGTGAAATATCATTTCACAAAAAAGCATATCTTTCTATTCATGACGTGTTGCCTGAGCTTCTAAATTGGGCTAATTTCTTTCTATGACTATGTTGCCTGATCTTCCACACTGCTGTATTTAGATCTTGAGTATCATGCTTGGGAAGTATAGTAAATTTTAATTGTCATAGAATTCTCTCTCTCTCTTTTTTTAAAGTCTCTATGTTTTTGAAGATACTTAACAACGGGACTTTTAGACCTAACTTGGATTCTTTGAGAACTAACTTGAGTCCCCATCATATATATCTTCAGTAGTTTCCCCAGAGAATCATTATTTTAACAATTCTTTCTTTCCATGTGGAGCAGGTTTTCAATATTCTGGCATAAATAGATGATAGTCCTCAGGATAGAGAGTCCTTTTTTTCTGGGATTAAACCACTTTCTTATATCAATGTCTATTTCCTATCATCTCTCATTTTCTTGGCTCCAACAGTATCCTTCTTCTCACTGGGATGACTGAGGGACCTTCAGGGAGCCTGCAGGCTCAGGCTCTCAGTCTGAGCCATGTTCTTCAGATGGGCACAGGCTGCAGCGCCATTGCTTGTGGGCCCCATGGACCAGGCCAGACCGGTCCCCTAGGCATAAGGAAGCAGAGGAAGGGAATGCTCCTGCTTCAAAGACACAAAGTTAAATTTGAGGGTGGGAAGAAGAGAAGAGAGGGGCTGTCTAGTTGTCCCATGATGGGAAAGTGAGAAACACCAAATGAGAGGGAACTTTCAGGCCTCCTACTTCCTCTTAATCAATATTACATTAGGGGAGCAGATGTAGCTCAGTGGTTAAGCGCCTGCTTCCCATATATGAGGCCCCAGGTTCAATCCCCAGTACCTCTTCTATGTGTGTGTGTGTGAGATCGGGGAATGTCTTGACTCTTAAGTCTTCTAAAACACATTTATAGGGTACATTTCCTGAATGTATTGTGAGACTTCTTTTATTTAAAAAATGATGCATTTGCTCATGTACCAGATATTGGAACTATTTTTAAATTGAGGAGTGTGCTTATAATACAAAATGAGAATTCGAAAATTTGTATCGAATTACAGGGCCATTAAAATAATTTGAATTGAACTAGATTAATAATACCTTAGATAATCTGTAATATACCTCATTTTCTAGTTGTTGAGAAGAATCTACAAATGTGGGAAGAAATGAAAAAAGGGAGCCAGTTTGGTCAGTCTTGTTGTTTGCGAGCAAAAATTGACATGAGTAGTAACAATGGGTGTATGAGGGACCCAACTCTTTATCGCTGCAAAATTCATCCACATCCAAGAACTGGAAATAAATACAAGTAAGTATATTTCTTCCATATGCTAGGTAGCCTTTTATGCTTTTGCTTATGGATCCTTTCCATAAACCTGTAGTAAATGCTCGCAGAGTAGCCAAGAGACCTAGGTCCTTGTTCATCCACAGATTTACTGGTTGGTTAGCCTTGAGTAAATGTACTTAGTCTCTTGGGGCTTCAGTTTACTCACCTGTCAAGTTACAATAGATTATTTCTGTGGTCACATCCATCAATAAAAGTTCTTGAGTCTGCCTGAAATTGCTATTTTTTCATGTATTGGTTATATATACTGTGGTGTGTCATTTTGGATGAAGATACTTCTTTTCTATTAAACTTTGATTTTGCTGGGCATAAATTGTCTCAAAAGTTATAGGGATAGGGAAGTGGATGTGGCTTAAGCGATTGGGCTTCTGCCTACCACATGGGAGGTCCCGGGTTCCGTTCCCGGTTCCTCCCAGAAAAGGTGAGCTGGTGTGGCAGGCAGGCACAGCAAGCTGACGCAACAAGATGGCACAACGAAAGAAACACAAAGATGAAAGACGATGAGAGACACAATAAACCAGGGAGCTGAGGTGGCTCAGGTGATCGAGCTCCTCTCTTCCACATGGGAGGTCCCGGGTTTGGTTCCTGGTGCCTCCTAAAAAGAAGACAAGCAGACACAGAGAGCACACAGCAAATGGACACAGAGAGCAGACAGCAACCGCAAACAACGGGGGGTGGGGGGTGGGTTAAATAAAATAAATATAAAAAAAAAGTTATAAGGATAAAAACTTAAATACGAACAATACAAGAAGGTATGTTTTTGGTAGTTTTGATTAGTTTTTTGTATGGGTTTTAGGTTAAATTTTTTTTCCTTTAAATACTCCGCTCTATCCCACCCCACAATAGTTTACTTTATAAAGCAAACCATGCAATATTTTTTTATAGTTTGAGGAAGCCTTCTGTGTACAAATGCTGAATTAAAACACTAGAAGAGATATTGGTGAATATAAATGACCAACTGGTTAGTTAGTGTGACTTTCTTTAAACTTATGGGTGCAGATGTGTGTGTCCATATATAGTAGTTATATGTATATGTGTAATGTTTATAATTTTTACCAGAATGATTACTTCAAAACAAATACTTAGAATCCATTTGGAAAAATGAATTTAGATACATATTTTCAGAAATAAATAATTGCAAATCAAAATGGAATAGCATCTTAATGATGTATCTTATAAATTAGAAGGCATAATGCCATAATTTATCTTTAAAAATTCAAGTGAAAACTACATATCTGTTGTGTACATTATTTTAGGCAGAAATTGTTTTTTAAGGCAATTCCATTTTGAAATGGAATTGTATTTAACCTAATAATTTTCTTTTCTTTTACTTGCCAGAGAATGAAACACTGTTCTTGAATGCATTTAATTACAAAAGTGTTAAAACCCTTAGGGATATATTTGAGTGAGGGATTACTAAAAATATTTCAAAGCGAAATTCCCTCAAAATTATTATATATATATATTATTTGCTGCTTCCTATAAGTATATATATTGACATTTACAGAAATATAATTATATAATTTGCCAAGTTAGTACCCAATTATGTGTTAAATTTACTTTTTTGTTTGCTAGTGAGTAGATAATTGATTTTTCTCCAAGGATGATAATGTTTTAAATACTTTGAGTATTATGAGTCATAAAACCTGTTCGTTTTTTGTTTTGGCAAGTAATGTACAAGATATACTGACCAGTCAACAGTTCACAACCAGTTACCAAGGCTTGCCTTTTAATTATTTAGGAATGGAATGTTGCTGCAGCTGGAAGAAGAAAGAACTAGAAGGGTAGGGGGAGAAAATGCAAAGTCATATATGCCACAATCCACCCCATCCCACAACTCTTAAAATCTTTCTACCACCTTTTCCATACGAAGCCCTGAGCCTGGAATGCGGGGTTTATAATGGTGGTACTGTGATACAAGGCTACAGCTACAATGTAAACAACAACAGGACAAGCAAATGACTACTAGGGGTTCATGGGCTCTGGGAGTTGCCACCTAGAAGAGTGGTTCTTATTTGCGGTCTTTAGTCAGTTACTCCAATTTGTCAAAGATAAGGGAAGAATATTCCAGTGGAGACTGGAGCTGCCAGATGCTGGGACTTATCCACACACTCAACAGTCTGATTGATTGTGGGTTATTGCCACGAAAACCTGTTAGTTTTTAACAAACTCAGAACTTATGAAGAATTTTATTTTACATTGATATTGTTTATAATGCTTAAACTATGGTGGAAAGGGTGAAATGTTTCATGTTGATTTTCAAAATTTTCATTTTTTTCTAGTGTTTATCCAACATATGACTTTGCCTGCCCCATAGTTGACAGCATTGAAGGTGTTACACATGCCCTGAGAACAACAGAATACCATGACAGAGATGAACAGTTTTACTGGATTATTGAAGCTTTAGGAATAAGAAAACCACATATTTGGGAATATAGTCGGCTAAATCTCAACAACACAGTGCTATCCAAAAGAAAACTCACATGGTTTGTCAACGAAGGACTTGTAGATGGATGGTATGTTTTCTGTTACCTAGCATTGACAGTAAGTAAGGACATGGTACATCAGTGATTTTTAAACGGCTTTGAGGGGTGAGGTTGGGTGGTCAGGAGGAGGTAGAATGGAGGCCTGTAGAGTTCTTTGTCCCGATCTTCATTTCAGTCAGTGCAATAGGTTTTTCCACCCTTTGTTTGGAGTATATGTTGTGGACATAGCATATAAGAATGGAAAACACAATGAGGGCACATCCTCTGCAGATCTCAGCATTTAATAAAAGAAGTGGTTGTGCCTCTCTGGTCCTTCATAAATCTGGTTACCACTCTCCACATTTTGTTGAGGCTCTGAGGTTTCCTTTTCAGTCAAGTCCCAGGAGGGCCATACCTCTGAGTTGAGGAGAAGACCTAAATGAACTATTGTGATACAGTTGCCCAGAGGATTCATCACCTACAGAAACTTTGAAAACCTCTACAGCATAATAATAACCTATGTGAGATTTTTATGAGAAAGACAACGGTATGAAAATGAAAGTGATCTTACAGTCACATATCTATATAAATGAAACTCGTTCAGTTGGGTCACCATGCCTGTAAATCTAAGAATAGTTTTTAGCTGAATTAACAGAAACATATATATTAAGTATAAGTTAAATAAGCAATATGTATTTCATACTCTTTTACTGTGGAGCTGAATTTGACAAAAGGCAAATTCATCTTGAAGATTTCAAGCCCATGTAGAATATTAATGGCCAATAATTATTAAGAACTTAAAAGTCTTTATAAAGTAAATTCATAACATGGTTGACACAAATCTCTGATCTGATTGTCATAGTCATATATAGAATGAGGACTGTGAATATTTGTAAAGTAAAAAGCAAATAAGAATGCATTAATACATGGGTTTTCCACACTTGAAGGTTTGTCACCACTGTCTTTTTTCCAATGTGCTTTCACTGTTTTTGACATGCATTTTATTTCACTGCTCAATATTTGACTAGTAAGCAGTTTTCCTCTCCCATAAACTTGTGTGCACTGATAATGGTGATCTGCCTAATTAATATAACCCGCTCTTAATCCAAAATTTTAACAAGCTGAATATAATTTATTATTCATTAAGATATATTATACTCTCTTGCATCTACAAATTTTTAAAAAATCTCCTCAGTATTTGAAAATTTACATACTTCCCAGGGATGACCCAAGATTTCCTACAGTTCGTGGTGTACTGAGAAGAGGGATGACAGTTGAAGGACTAAAACAGTTTATTGCTGCTCAGGTGAGTTATGGTTTCTTTTCCAACTTCTGTTTGAGTTTTCAGGTGTCTATTAATTCCCTTCAGTCTATAGTACTTATGTTCTCTTTCTCTTTCTTATTTGTTCCTTATAATGCAAACGCAGTATTTAAAAACAACAATAATAAAAGCAGTATGTTTATATATATACCCTGTTTATAATAATGAAAAATTGAAGATGTCCTAAACACCTATCCTGGGTTGAACAAAGCCAGTTTGGGTATTTTCACCCAGTGAAATATTGACTCTGACCATTCTATAGATTGAGCTTATTACAGTGAAGGATAACCAAATTAGTTTATACACATTGTTTTATTTTATTGTTTTATTTTTCAGTGGAAGAAAGCTTGCAAGTATTTTTTAGGTTTATTTTTTTCTAAACATGCTTAGGTTGTAATAAAGAAAAATTTCTAATATATTTTGTCCATTAAATTCATTTTTATTACTGTTTTTCTAGGGCTCCTCACGTTCAGTTGTAAACATGGAATGGGACAAAATCTGGGCATTTAACAAAAAGGTACATCTTTTAACTCAGTTCTCTTTCTCATGCCTAACTTCTAAATAATATAAGACGTGTAAAATTGATTTGTGAGCTTATGGTAGAGAAAAATATGTGAAGAATATTTTCATTTGCAGACTTTCAGGAAAATGGAATGTTTTCCTTTTTTAAATATATAAAGAGCAGTAAGCATATAAAGTCTCCCAAACAAATAATAATTAATACAAACAAACAAACTGGAGTTTTGGGGAATGGTAATAGCTTTTCCTTAAATCTTTTATGAATACTCTGCATTTCATTTTTCTGCTTTCAAGCTGCGAGCTCTCTGTAAGAAGGTATTACTTAATGCTTTTGTTTGCCTTAGCACATAGCTTTTAGCATATTACATGTCAAAACCGGAGATGTTAAACAGCTTTGAAGCACAATCACATTTATATAAAAGAAAATACTTGCACAAACCCATTGAAAATGCATTATTCCTAGTTTAAAAAAAAACATGTCCTCTGCTTTTCTTAGTGACAATGGGAAGATCTGGCTAACTCTATTTTAGTATTCCCTTGTGTACTGAGAGGACATAGAGTTTTAAAATTACATACTTCATTGAAGTTGTATTGAAGGTTAATTTATTATAATTTCTGCATCATATTGAATCTCAGCTTTTTTTTTTTTAATACAGTTTCTTAACTGAAAGACATGAGGAATACTGCATATTGACATTACTAATTACTAATTGGAAGCAGGTGCTTGGACACTATAATAAGGCAAATCATTAAAATGCCAAGTTTTAAACTACAGTTTCTGTGATTGTGTTCTGTAAATTCTTTTTTGAGATTGTTGCTTGATTGTGCTGTTGCCTTGCCTCAAGAAATAGTTGCTTGTCTCGCATGTGTCTTAATTTTTTAAATTTAGTCTTTGCATTTGGTCAGTTTTTCAGTACATAAAGGAATTATTAATTGATTCTTTCTGTTGCTGCAGTTACTAATAATAAATGCTAGTAGAATTTACAAGCAAAGTTACAGTGTTGTACTTTTATTAATAATCAAAATTTTAAAGGTTTTAATTTTTAATAAATTTATACTGTATACTTACTTCAAATATAGTAAATATATTTCACTGTAGTCAAATAGTTCTGAAGGATTTAAGATGAATAGCACATTCCCCTGATCTATTTTTCCTCCATTTTCTTCTTAGAAAAAACACTTTGATCTCTTGTAGATAATTCTTTGGGTATTTATCACCATATCTGTAAATGAGATATATGTGATTATATTTTTTTATTTTTTTTTAATTTTTAAGCATTATCAGTTGTCTTCTCACTATGGACAATGAGGGTTTACTTCCTTTTAGGATTCTTATTTTTTTCTCATAACCTTTTACCTTCCTTGTAATTGATTGTCTTTTCCCTCCTATTTGCTTTTTTTTCTAATTTCCTGCATGTTGTCTAAATTTCCTTCCAAGATGTTCAGATTTCTCAAGTATTCTTTCAGTTTTATCTTTGAGACATCTCTGCTAGAACCTCCTGCACTGTACTGTTCTGATCTAGACTAGTGGCCCTTTGACTTCTGAGGCACAGCTTCTTCTCAGGTCTCTCTTCACCATCATCCTGGGGATTCTCTTTCTCTTTGTCTTGTGATACATCATCCTATTCCAGGATCTTTTTTTTTTCTTTCAACAAATCAATTTTATTGATACATATTAACAAAGCATACAGTGCATCCAAAGTGTACAATCAGTGGTAATTGGTATAATCACATAGTTGTGATCTTCTCTTTTCATTACTTTTTGCTTTGCTGAAGCATATTATCTGGTAGCTCCATGAGAAGAGGAGCATTAGATGAAGATTTTTTGAGACCTTGCATATGACTTGTTTTGTCCCTTTGATGATTATAGGATCTTCTCTTTGTACCTAGTATCTCAAATTTCATGATGATGTGCTTTGATGGGGATGTGTTTTCATTCACATCCATTGGAAGAACATATGGCTTCCAGTCTGGAAACTCATTCCTTCAGTTCTGGGAAATTTTCTTAAATTCTTATTTTACTTTTCTTTGCTTTTCTTTTCCTTTTTCTTTTCCTTCTCTCTCTCTCTCTCTCTCTCTCTCTC
>JAQZBX010046695.1:0-20695 GCA_029593785.1 Cabassous unicinctus | reverse complement strand
GGAAAATATTCCATTTACAATAATGACTAAAAGAATCAAATATTTATGAATAAACTTAACCTAGGATGTAAATCACTTGTATTCAGAAAACCATAATGCATTGTTCAAAGAAATTTTCAAAGAACTAAATAATTGGAAGAACATTCCATGCTCACAGATTGGAAGACTAAATAACATTGCAATGTCAGTTCTACATAAATTTATATACAGATTCAATGTAATCGCAATAAAAATTCCACCAGCAATTTTTTAAGAAATGCAAAACACAATTATCAAATTTAATAGGAAAGGTAAGCGGTGCTGAATAGTCAGAAACAGAATAAAAAGAAAAAATGAAGTTGGAGGACTCTCATTTTTGGACTTTAACTTATATTACCTAGCTACAGTGGTAAAAACAGCACAGTGCTAGCATAAAGACAGACACATAGACCAATGGAACTGAATTGATGGTTCAGAAACAGATCCTCACATCTATGGTCAAGTGATTTTTGACAAGCCAGTCCAACCCACCCACCTCAGGCAGAACAGTTCATTTAATAAATGGTGTTGGGACAACTGGATATCAATAGCCAAAAGAAAGAAACAAGACCCCTATCTCACACCTTATGCAAAAATTAACTCAAAATAGATAAAAAACCTAAAGATAAAAGCAAGAACCATAAAGTTTCTGGAAATAAATGTAGGAAAGTATCTTCAAGACCTGTTGGTAGGTGGTGAATTATAAGGAGATAAAAGGAGGACTGACATGGATTACTGATTCTTAATGTATATAGAAGTTTTAGTTAACCTTACTGTAAAAGTGTGGAAATATATAGAGTTGATGGTAATACATTATAGTGAATAACAGCTGATTTATGAATGGGATTGTGGCTGGAAAGGGTAGTCAAGGAATGTAAATGCCAATTGACAGAAAGTTATGGAATAATCTAGGGACTGAATAGCACAGTGAACCCAGAGATGGATGAGAATTGTGGTTGATGCTACAGATGCAAGAGTGTCCTTTGTGAGCTAGAGTAGATATATGTCCCGATTGCATGGTGGTGGGGATGTGGAGAGACAAGGGAAAAATGCATCTGTATAAATTATATAATTTTATATGCTGGATATTAGGCCTTTATCATATACATAGTTACCAAACATTTTCTCCCATTAATTATGCTGTCTTTTCACTTTCTTGACAAACTATTTTGAGGTGCAAAAGTTTTTAATTTTGAAGAGGTTCCATTTATATATTTTTTCTTTCATTGCAAGTGCTTTGGGTGTAAAGTTCGTGAAATCATTTCTTAATACAAGATCCTGTAGATGCTTCCCTACATTATTTCTCAAGGTCTTTATGGTATTGACTCTTAAATTTAGGTCTTTGATCCATCTTGACTTCATTTTTGAGTAAGGTATGAGACGATGTTCCTCTCTCATTCTTCTGTACATGGATATCCAGTTATACAAGCAACATTTGTTGAAGAGGCCATTTTATCCTTGTTGAATTGGCCTAGTGGCCTTGTCGAATATCACTTGACTGAATATGCAAGGATCTATATCAGAACTCACAATTCAGTTTCACGGATCACTATGTCTACCTTCATGCCAATACCATGAAATTTTGACCACTGCAGTTTTGGAGTATGTTTTAAAGTCATGTAATGTGATTCCCCTGACTTCGTTTTTCTTTTTCAATATATCTTTGGCTATTTGGTGCCTCTTGCCCTTCCAAATAAATTTCATAGTTAGTTTTTCCAATTCAGTAAAAAATGCTGTGGTGATTTTTATTGGGATTGCATTAAATCTGTAGATAAATTTGGGAAGATAGACACCTTAATGAAGTTTAGTCTTCTTATGAATGAACAGGGAATATTCTTCCATTTATTTAAGTCTTCTCTGATTTCCTTTAACAATATTGTGTAGTTTTCTGCATATAAGCCATTTACAACTTTAGTTAAATTTATTCCTAGGAATATGATTCTTCTAGTTGCTAATGTAAATGGATTTTTTTTCTTTATTTAATCAGAAGATTGTTCATTATTGGTGTACAGAAATGCTACTAATTTTTGTGCATTGATCTTATAACTTGTGACTTTACTGAACTAATTTTTAAGCTCTAGAAGATTTGTTGTAGATTTCTCAGGGCTTTCTATGTATAGGATCATGTCGTCTGCAAATAGTGAAATTTTTGCTTTTTCCTTTGCAATTTGGATGACTTTTATATCATTTTCTTGCCTAAATTCTTGAGCAAGTACTTCTAACACAGTGTTAAATAGAAGTGATGAAAGTGGGCACCTTTCTCTTACTCCTGATCTTAGAAGGAAATCTTTTAGTATTTCACCTTTGAATATGATATTAGCTATTTGTTTTTCATATATACCATTTGTCATATTTTGGAAGTTTCCTTCTATTCCTATCTTTTGTTTTGTTTGTTTGTTTTTTAACAGGAATGGGGGCTATATTTTGTCAAATGCTTTTTCTGCATCTATGGTGATGATCATTTGTGTTTTTTTCCTTCAATCCTTTTATGTGGTGTATATTACATTGATTGCTTTCCTTATGTTGAAACATCCTTTCATATCAGGGATGAAACCCACTAGGTTATGGTGAATAATTCATTTGATATGTTGTTGAATGCAGTTAGCTAGTATTTTGTTGAGGACTTTAGCATGCAGGTTCATTAATGAGATTGGTCTATAATTTTCCATTCTTGTGGCATTTGTGTTTTGTGTTGGCATCATAGAGTAACTTAGTCAATGTTCCCTCTACTTCTAATTTTTGAATGAGTTGAAGCAAGATTGGGGTTAGTTCTTTCCTGAATGTTTGGTAGAATTCATCTGTAAAGCCATGTGGTCCTGGGCTCTTCTTAGTTGGGAGGATTTTGATAACTATTTCTATTTTGTTACTTGTAATTGTTCTGTTGAGTTCATCCATTTCATCTTTTGTCATTGTAGGCTGCTTCTGTGTTTCTAGGAATTTGTGCATTTCCTCTAAGTTGTCCATCTTTTTAGCATACACTTTTTCAAGATATCCACTTATGATACTATTTATTTCAGTGGGGTCAGTGGTGATATCACCTTCTTTGTTTCCTATTTTATGTATTTGTATCATCTCTCTTTTTTCTTTGTTACTCTAGCTAAAGGTTTGCCAATTTTATTAATCTTCTCAAAGAACAAGCTTTTACTTTTTTTTTTCTAGTGCTTTCTTATGTTCAATTTCATTTATTTCTGCTCTAATCATTGTTATTTATTTTTCAACTTCCTTTGGGGTTAATTTGTTGTTCTTTTTCTAATTCCTACAAGTGTGCAGTTAGGTCTGGATTTTAGCTCTTTCTTCTTTTTAAATATAGGCATTTATGGCTATGAATTTCCCACTCAGTACAGCTTTTGTTGCATCCCATAGGTTTTGATTCATTGTGTTGTCATATTCATTTCATTTCAAGGTAGTTACTGATATTTTTTTGAGATTTCCTCCTTGTCCAACTGTTTGTCTAAGAGTATGTTGTTTAAATTCTATTTCTTTGTACCTGATATGTTCCTCTGCACCTTACTGATTTCCAGCTTCATTCCATTGTGACCAGATAAATTACTTTGCATAATTTTGATCTTTCTGAATTCATTGAGAGTTGTTCTGTGGCCTAGCATGTGATCAATACTGGAAAATGATCCATGTGCACATAAGAATGTATATCCTTCTGTATTTAGGTGTAGTGTTCTATATATGTCTATTAAGTCCAGGTCCTCTAATGTATTATTCAAAGTATTTGTTTCTTTAGTGATTCTCGGCCAAGATGTTCTGTTTAATCATGATAATGGTGTATTAAAGTTCCCCACTATAATTGTAGAGTCATCTACTGCTCCACTTATTTTTTCCAGTATTTCTCTCATGCAATTTGAGGCACCCTGGTTAGTTGCATAAATGTTTATGATTGTTGTTTTCTTCTTGAAAGTTTACCCCTTTATTAATATACAGTGCCCTTCTTTGTCTGTTTCAATAAATTTGCAGTTAAGGTATATTTTGTCTGATATTATTATAGCTACTCTCAGCCTTTTATGGTTATTGTTTGCTTGTAAAAATTATGTTCTAATCATTCATTTTCAGCCTCCACGCATCCCTGGGTTGAAAGTGGGTTTCTTGTAGACAGTATATAGATGGGACATATTTCTTTATCCATTCTGCCAATCTGTGCCCCTTAACTGGTGAGTTTAATCTGTTAACATTTAAAATTATTACTGTCAAGGAATTACATTAGACATCTTTTCTTTAAGCTTATTTATGCCATACATTGTTTATCTTTCTCTTTTTATATTTTTAGTTGTTCTTAGGCTCTCCCCAACTCTCTCCTGTTTTTTTCTTCTTTTTATCCTGCAGAACTCTCTTTAGTATTTCTTGAAGTGTAGGTTCTTATTGACATATTCTCTTAATTTTTGTTTATCTGTAAATATTTTGAAGTCTCCCTCATTTTTGAATGCCAGTGTTGCTGGGTAGAGAATTCTTGGCTGGAAATTTTTTTTTTTTCCCATTCAGTATACCATACCACTGCCTTCTTGCCTCCATGGTTTAATATGAGATATCAGCACTTAATTTTATCGAGCTTTCCTTGTATGTGATGGTTCTCTATTGCCTTGCTACTTTCAGTATTCTCTTTTTGTCTTGAGCATTGGACAATTTGAGAAGTATATGTTGTGCAGTAGGCCTGTTAAAATTTATACAGTTTGGGGCATGCTGCACTTCCCAGACATGTACATCCATCTCCTTCATTATGATTGGGAACTTTTCAGCTATTATGTCCTCCAACACTCTTTCTGTATGCTTTCCTTTCTTTTCTCCCTCTAATAGGGCTATAACGCATATGCTTGTGCATTTCATGCTGTCATTCACAACATGAAACATCCTTAAGTCCCTGTTGATTTTTTAAAAATTTTTTCTATTTTTTTATCTATCTCTTCTACTTTTTTATTTCAGATGTGCTGTCTTCCACATCACTGATTCCTTCCTCTGACTGTTCAAATCTGCCTTTATATTCTTCCAGTGTATTTTTGATTTCTTGGATTTTGCCATTCATCACCATCATATCCATTATCTTTTTATGTATGGTTACAATTTCTTCAGTATGTTCTCCCGGTGTCTTCTTAATATCCTTATCTCTTCCTTCAATTCATTAAGTTAATTCATGGTATTTTTTAGACATCTCTGATTAGTTGTTTCATTTTCTGCCTCTCCTCCTGGTTTTTAGTGTGTTAGTTGGACTTGGCAATGTCCTCCTGTTTCTTAGAATGGATTGTAATTTTTCTTTTTGGTGTCTAGGCATCTGTTTGCCTTGATGGGCTTATTCAGTTGACTAGCTTCTCACTCTATTCTATGGTTTTATTTTGTTGTTATTTTTGTATGTGTTGTAAGGTTGCACTTTGACACTTTGTTCCTCTCATTCTATTTTTATGTTGTCTATGTTCCTTGAAAAAAAATAAATTAGGATCAGAGAAAAGAAAGAGATAGGAAGAAAAAGCAGTAATTGTAATAATTATAGTAAAAAGTAGGAGAGGAACCATACATGACCTAGGAAACTGAAAAATTAGCACGAGTAAGAAGCACAGAGAAATAAGATTTAAAGAGTGCAATAGAAACAATGAAACAAGAAACAGAATAGAGAAAAATGTATAAAATGAATTAAAATCCTGGAATTGTGAGAAGAGGGAAAAGAAAAGAGAAAAGAGAAGCAGAAGAAAGAAAAAAAGAAAGTAAAGAGAGAAAAAAGCAGAGAGAGAGAAATAAAAACAAGTAAAATTGGAGACCTAATAAAAGAGGTGGAATGAAAGAACAACAGAAAATGGAAGATATAATGATGGAGAGAAAAGAAATATCATAGTTAGAATAAATCAGTAAACAAAAGAAAAAAGGAAAAGAAAATAAAACAAGCAGAAAAGAAGGAAGGGGAAATGCAACAAGCAAAAAACAAGACAGGCACAACTCATTTAAAAAAAGGAGACAGAAGAAAAAAATAATAAACATGGAAAAACAGCCTTCTCTCTTATACTCCTAAGGATCTTCTCAGGCTGCTGGTGTTCATCAATCACTCACCCTGCAGTCTGCCCTCTGCAATTTTTTAACTGGGTTTTAGTGAGTAAAATAAGGGAAACAAAAAAGGAAATTTTTTGTTGAAAATATAAAGAGATCCAAGAATATCTAATACAAAGAGAATATCTATATGTTCCCTGTGATTAAGTTTAAGCTGGATGCCTGATAACCCAGTGGATCACTTCTCAAGGAAGAACCAAGAATCTAACCAGGGACTTCATATATGCTAGGCAGGAATTCTTTCACTTAGCTATTCTTCCTCCTTAGGTTAATTGGCCTTTCAGAGGGATATCTGCCCCTTTTCCTTCAGGCAGGTTAGATTCCCTGAAGCCCACCAGAGTCATGTTGATCAGCTGCCTGTCTCTGCCTCCTCTCTGATGTAATTGCTCTCATTACCTAGGTGGCTTGGTGTAACAGACTGCCTGAGGAGGCCCCCTCCCCTTTCCCTGTTGAATCAGGGTTCTTTCCTATATTCAAATGGGGCCCAGCTAGCTAAACTCACGGCAAAGAAACCCTCTCCACCCTCCCAGGCCCCTTTTCCTCCAAGGGAATCTGCTATCACATTCAGTTCAGAGAAGAGAGACAGTGGCTCAACCTAGGCTATCCACCCTGAGGGTGGGTCATATATGAGGTTTCCAGCCCTAGGGGCATGTACCCATGATTTTCTCCTGGCTTCCTTATCTGTCCTGTATCCTCTTAGATAAAAGAGAGCACATTCTTGTTTAATAAATATCCAAAGGACTTGGCAGGGAAGAAAATGGACACTCCTCTCAGTTAGGTACAATTTGCCAGTTTTACCCTTGCTTATTATCTTGGGGGTAGTGTAGAATAGCCCTTCCTGGTGGCCATGAGATCTAATAACTCACAGCTTATTGCTTTGGATTCTTTGTCTCTTCATCCCTCAATCTCTTAAGAACTGTGAAGCAGTGTCCCAGTCCACTATACCCCAAAGCATATACCCAAGGCAGGATCTGGCTCATCTCCATTGTTTTAGCAAGACCTGAGCCTATATGCTTAACTCATTGGCTATGTTCTCACAATTGCTCTGAGAGTCATTATTAAGATGATGGTTTCTTTGCTCTGGGGCTTCATGGGGACCCACTCTTTCCACAGTCTTGCTTAATGGCCATTTTCTTGGTTCCAAACTCATCAAGCATCTGGGGGATGACTGTGCTCCTGAGTTCACTGTCCAAGAACATTGGGGTGATGGGTACACTTTACCCAATTTTTGGGTAGATTCTCAACCCCCTTAATACTGTGAGGGGGAGACAATGTTTTCCTAATCTCTATTTTACAGGCACAACCTTCTCAGAAAAATGAGTACATGACGTGGCCTTCCCTAATTTATGGGGGGGCAGGCTCACTGCTCTCAGACCTATGGGTGGTCAACTTTACTTGACCCATCCTTTGGAGAATGTGCTCCACATTCTCTGTAGCATAGGGCAACAAAACTCTCCCTGAACAGTGGGTTTAACCTCCATCCTCTTCAAATTCTGAGGCAAACTCACCCTTTGTATACATGAATGGGTTTTTTACCTTGGCCCAAGGAGATATATTAATTTCAGAACTCAGCTTCCATGGTTTTCCTGTTAAAGTCATTTTCCCTCCCATATCTCCCCTCCATGTCCCTTTTAGTCCAGGCTGAGAGTTGTTTAGTTCATACAGCTCTTGGAAAAATCTTGTTTGTATAGCATGCAGCAAGCAAGGGTCCAAGCCATCAGATAGTAAGACTTTCCACAAGTCATTCCTAAATAATTGCATTTTCAATCCTGATTTACAAGTTTCAAGTTATGTTAAGTCCTCAAATAGGGCACTATCATCTTGGGGATTGATTTACAGAAGCTTGAAATTTCGGGAATCGGTTTCTGGTTTCATTGTGCCTACCAAATCAGTTATCAGCTTATCTCCCTCATCTAGCCTTTTACTATAAACTGGAAGGAGAAGCCAAGCCACATTCTCCAAGATAACTTTGGAAAATTCTTCAGCTAAATGCCTAGGCTCACAATTTTCAATTTCAGCCTCCCACAGAATATCAGGAGTTAATCTTCTTATGTTCCCTGCAGCTTTAAAACATGAACTGCCTTTCTTTCAGTTTCCAGTAATAGTTTCATCATTTACATCTAAGACCTCGTGAAAAGTCTCTTAGTATCCATATTCCTACCAGCATTCTCTTCAAAACAACCTAGGCCTTTTGTATCAAACATCTAACAATTCCACAAAAAACACCCCTTACCCATTTATAAAATTGGCTCAGCATTTTGGTAATAGGAAAAGCACCACCCCACTCTAGATACCAAATTCTGTATTAGTCAGCTAAATGGGTGCTGATGCAATGTACTGGAACTCTGTTGCCTTTTTTTTTATTTTAGCAAATCAATTTTATTGATACATATTAATAAAGTGTACAATTCTTCCAAAGTATACAATCAATGGTATGTGGTATTATCACATTGTTGTGCATTCATCACTTCAAACAGTTAGAACATTTTAATTGTTTCAATAATAATATTAATAAACAGACAAACAAACAAACAAGAAAAATTGTTCACTATTGCCAAAAGTTGGAATCATCACCGGTGCCCATCAACAAATGAATGGATAAACAACATGTGGTACATACATACAATGGAATATTACTCATCTGTAAGAAGGAATAAAGTGCTAACACACGGAATAACATGGATAAATCTTGAAGACCCTATGTTGAGTGAAGCAATCTAGGCATTGAAGGATGAACAGTTTATGACCTCATTGATTTGAATTGAGGAAAGTGAGTTGTGTCTGATACCATTGTCTGAAAGACAGGTTAAGAAGAGTGAGAAAGAGAAGAGAAGGTTGTGAGCCATCACTCATATGGACATAATCTATGGTAAAGTGATAGTGTATAGTTGCATATTGAAAGATAGGACAGGAGTTTAGTGATATTGCTGGGTTTGGTGGTGCAGTGTGGGTAGATTAAGAAGAGTGGGTTAGAATACCCAGGAAACTGGGAGGAAAGATGGGAGAGGGAGTAGGTGAATATCGGATTTGTGGGTATGAGGTTGAAAATGCAGGAGTGGGAATACTTTTATGACATTATGACAAGGTAGTATCACTGGGTTAGGGTGTAGGTTGGGGGGGCATTTAAGATGGGGTGCATCTGGAGTAGGCTTCTGGGGAGTGTGTGAGTGTTCATCCTGTCATAATGTGTTGTGTTGGTGGGTGGAGACCCACATGGTGAGTGGGAAGGAGATGGACCCCCATCTTTGGGAAGACCAATTCACTCAGAAACAGACAGGTGGGTGTCTCTTAGGATCAAGGGTGGATCCTAACAGGAGAGGATAAAGAGCATGTCAAGATCTCTTGTTGCATGTAACTCTGAATCTTGTCATCCAATGAGTAAAGACAGGGGGATGTCATGTGCCCCAGGGGGATGGGGAGGAAGGAAAAGAAAGGATCAAACGGGGTATTTAGTGGTCAGGGGAAGTGTTTTTCATTATCTTACAGTAATGGACACAGGACATCATAAATATCATCAAGACTTATTAAACTGTACTGTCTAAATTGTAAACTATATTGTAAACCATTGACAATGTTTAGTAGCTATGTTTCATTATCTGTATAACAGTTATAACATTGCTACCATCCATATAAAAAAGTTTTAATATGGGGTGAGGAAAGCGGGAAGAGGTTAGGTATATGAGAGTCTCTAGTATTCTGTGTGTGACTTTGCTGTGACCTGAAACTTCTTTGAAAATTAACTGAAAATGGGAGACACTGGGAAGTGAGAGGAGGAAGGTGCCACAGTACAGACGGGATACCTGATAATGCAGTAATTAAAGGAAAATAATAATAATTAATTTTTTTCTTATTTTTTGAATGTCCCAATCCTTTAATTATATTTTATTTTTCGTTTTTTTTCTGAGTTTTCATCTATTTTATCTCTTACATTTAAGCTTATGATTATTATTTCATTTTCCTATTAATTATATTTGATTATTATATGGGCTTCATCTTCAAGGAAGGTAAGATCACAGAAGGGTTACTGCAGTCATTTTGACAATAGAATATTCCAACTGAATTTAAATTTGAAGTAAAAGGAAGTAAAATGACTATTTCCACATCACTTTAACATGCACCATTCAGTGACAAAAGATGGTCACACTTTAACAGAGACCATTGTGTGCTTTATCAGAAACCTGGAAATGCCACTAAATTTTATAATGTCAATGAATTTCCAAAAGAAGCAAGATGTTCCATTTTATTTTTCAGCTTATGAAGTGGTAAATAAAACTCTTCCTTTGAAAGAAAACTTTTCATCTTTCAGTGGACATGTTGGAATAATCTTCGTAAGTATATCTGATAAGAAATCATCTGTTTAGATGGAATTTGGATTATTTTAAGTTATGAATTTCAAATTTATGTTGGTAAAAGCTTAGAATACTATCTATTTCTTTAAAAAATCTGGTAGATACTAAGGAAATTTAGGATAGACACCAAAAATAATGAACCTTCACTGCCAATTTCTACTCTCTTCTTTCTTCTGCTAGTCCTTTCTAACTGAAAATTTGCATAAGGCTGACAACCAGCTCACACAATTTGCATAAGGCTGACAAATAGCTTCAGAATTCTCTCTTCATTACACATGCTTCAAGTTCACCACATATTGCTTCCTCATATTTTAGCAACATGTCAATTGTCTCCACTTAAATTTTCTGACCTGTAAATATTCTTTATTTTTCCTAAGTCATTCTTTCCTCAGTTCTTTGCTCTTTAGGCTCTTTTCCTGCATCTATGTTTCAGCCTTTCCTTCACCATTGAAACTTTGTTGTGATTCAGGGTCCCACTGGCATGTGGAAAGCCCAAAGATTTAAGTCTCTTGGACATAAATCTATCAACTCTATTACTAACTGTAGGTTCTAATAGAAGGGGTAGAAGAGTCATGTGTAGGGAAACCACAACTGTGACTCCATTTTAAGTCTCAGTCTCAAAGTTATTATATTTTGCTTTCACATTTATCCCTTTGATGAAGCTATTTCTCTGAAAGCATTCCTGATTACAACTTAGTTTCTGGTTATTCTGCAGTGTCAGGGAGGCTAATCCCTGGGATCATGTTCAAATCCCTGGGATTTGAATGACAATATGAAATACACAACATATACATTATAGGCATCAAAGTGGGAGAAAGAAGGGGAAGGGGGAAGAAGGAGTGAGGGAGGAAATAATGCCTGAAAATTTCACAAATCTTTTGAGGGACATGGATGTACATATCCAGGAAGTGAAGCACACTCCAAACAATATAAATCCTAACAGGCCTACCCAAAGACATATACTTATCAAATTGTCGAATGCTCAAGGGAAAGGAGAATACTGAAAGCATCAAAAGAAATGAGAAACATCACATACAAGGAAAACTCAATAAGATTAAGCACTGGTTTCTCATCGGAAACCCTGGAGGCAAAAAGACAGTGGTATGATATAGTTAAGGTGCTAAAAGAAAAAAAAAATCTGCCAGCCAGGAATTCTGTACACAGAAAAGATAGCATTCAAAAATGAGAATGAATTCAAATTATTAACAGATAATCAGAAATTAAGAGAGAGAGTCAACAAGGTCCTACCCTTCAAGAAATTGTAAAGTGAGTTCCGCAGATTGAAAGAAAATAAAAAAGAGATAGAGGTTTGGAGGAGATTTTAGAAAGAAAGATGATTAATAAGAGTAACTAAAAGATAAAAAGACAAATAAAAACAAAATGTGACATATATAAACAAATAAAAAATGCCTAATGTAAGTACTGCCTTGACAATAATATTATTTAATGTTAATCGTTTAACCTCTTCAAACTAAATACACAGATTAGCAGAAAGGATAAGGAAATATGACCCATCTCTATGCTGTCTACAAGAAACTCACCTTGGGTCAAGAGACATAAGGAGGTTGCAAGTGAAAGAATGGAAAATGATTTTAAATGCAAACAAGAACCAAAACAATTGAGAGTAGCTACACTAATGTTGGACAAAATAGGCTTTAAAAGCAAAACTATTGTAAGAGACCAAGAAGGACACTATAATATTAATAAAGGGGGGACTGAAGTAAGAACAACAAACAATCATAAACATTTATTCAGCTAACCAGAGTATCCCAAAATACATGAAGTAAATAATGGCAATAATAAGGGGAGAATAGATGCCTCTACAATGACAGTGATGAACTTTAACACACCATTATCACCATTAGACAGAAATCTCAAGAGGGTAATTAAGCAATAGAGACCTTGAATAATATGTTAGATGTACTAGATCTAGTAGATATATACAAATCATTACACCCAAATACTGCAGAATATATATCTTCTTGGGCCTACATGGATTATTCTCCAGGATAGTCCACATGCAATGTCACAGATCAAAGCTCATTGAATTTAGAAATATTGAAATTATGTAAATAATTTTTCTGACCACAATGGAATGGAGCTGGAAATTAAAAAGGGACAGAGAACCAGAATAAGCTCAAAGTTATAGAAGTTAAACAGCTCAAAGTTAAACAATCAGTGGGTTGAGAAGAAAATTGCTAAAGTAATCAATAACTACCTCAAAATAAATCAGAATGAGAACACAATATATGAAAACCTATTGGATCCAGCTAAAGCAGTGCTGTGAGGGAAATTCATAGTCATACATTCTTATATGAAAAAATAGAAAGATATACAATCAACAACCTAACCGCATACCTGGAGGAATGAAAAAATAACAACAATCTAATCCCAAAGTGAGCAGAATGAAGGAAATAAAAAAGATTAGAGCATAACTAAATAAAATTGGGAATAAAAAACTAGAAAAATTAACAAAATTAAAAGCTGCTTCTTTGAGAAGATGAATAAAATTGATAAACCCTTAGGTAGACTAAGAAAGAAAAAGAGAGTGAAGATGCAAATAAAAATTAAAAATGATATAAAGGATATCATCAATGATCCCACAGAAATTTAGAGAATCATAAGGTGATGCTTTGAAAAATTTTATGGCAATAAGGTTGATAACTTAGATGAAATGAACAAATATATAGAAAACCACAGCAACCTACATTGATGAAAGAGAAAATTGAAGAACTCAACAAACCAATCAAAAGTAGTGAGATTAAATTTGTCATCAAAAACCTCCCAAATAAAAAAAAATCCATTACCAGGTGGCCTCATGCGTAAATTCTACCCATCATTCCAGAAAAAAACAACACCTTCTTGCTTAAATATTTGCAGAAACTACAAATGGAGGGAACATTACCTAACTTGTTCTATCATGCCAATATCATCCTAATACTGAATCCATATAAAGATGCCACAAAGTAATAGAAACTATAGACCTATCTCACTAATGAACTTAGATGATAAAATCCTCTTCAAAATATTTGCTAATCATATTCAACAACACATCAAACAAATTATACACTATAATCAAGGGTATTTTATCCCTGGTATGCAAGAAAGGTTCAACATTAGGAAGTCAATCAATGTAATATACCATATTAACAGATGGAAAGAAAACAATAACATGATTATCTCTATTGATGCAAAAAAAAGCATTTGACAAGATACAGCAACATTTCTTGATTTAAAAAATTCAAAATATAGGAATAGAAGGAAACATCTTCAATATGATAAAGGGTATATATGCAAAACCCACAACTAACATCGTACTCAATGTAAAATGCTAAAAGCTTTCCCTCTAAAATCTGGATCAAGAAAAAGATACCCACTATCAACACTTTTTATTTAACAATGTGATAGAAGTCCTTGTTCAAGCACTTAGGCAAGAAAAATAAAATGCATCTAAATTGGAAAGGAGCAAAGAAAAATTTCACTATTTGCAGATGTCATGATCCCATACATAAAAAGTCCCAGAAAATCTGCAACAAAGCTTCTAGAGCTAATAAATGAGTTCAGTAAATTGACAGGATATAAAATCAACACACAAATGTCAGTAGAATTTCTGTACACTAATAATGAGCAATGTGAGGAAGAAATCAAGAAAAAATTCTGTTACAATAGAAACAAAAATAATGATATATATAGGAAGAATCTTTACTGAAGCTGCAAAGGACTTGTACACAGAAAACTACATAACATTGCTAAAGTAAATCAGAGAAGATCTAAATAAATTGAAGAATACTCCATGTTCTTGGATTGGAAAATTAAACATGAATAAGATGTCTGTCCTAACCAACATGATTCACAGATTTAAAACAATCCTAATGGAAATTACAAGAGTATTTTCTTGCTGAACTGGAAAAGCCAATTATGAAATTTATTTGGAAGGGCAAGGGGCCCCAAATGGTGAAAAATGTTTGGAAAAAGAAAAATAAATGTAGTGGAATCATGCTATCCAACTTTAAAGCATACTACAAAGTTACAGTGGTCAAAACTGCATAGTTTTACCACAAGATAGACTTAATGATCAATGGAACCAAATGTGACATTTCTAATATAGGTATACACATATATGATCGACAGAAAATTGACAAATTCACCAAGCCCACTCAATTGGGACAAAATAGTCTCTTCAACAAATGATGCTGAAATAACTGGATAACCATATTCAAAAGAATGAGAGAGGATAACAATCTCACACTGTATGCAAAAATTAACTCAAGATGGATCAAAGACCTAAATGAAAAACCAAGACCATAAAGCTCATAGAAGATAATGTAGGAAAGCATCTATGAGATATTGTACTAGGAAATGGTTTCAGAAAGTTTAAAACCAAAGTATGAGCAATGAAAGTAAAAGTAGATAAGTGTCATGTCCTCAGAATTAAAATACATTGTGCTTCAAAGTAGTGCATCAAGAAAGTGATATGTTAACCTACTCAATGGAAGAATATATTTTGGAATTACTTATCTGATAAGGGTCTAATATCCAGCATATATAAAGAAACCATGCATCTCAAAAAAAAAAAAAAAGGTGAATAACTCATTTTAAAAATGGGCCAGTGATTTGAATAGACACTTTTCCAAAGAGGAAATAGAAATGGCTAAAATGTACATGAAAAAAATGCTTAACATCACTAGCTATTAGGGAAATGCAAATCAAACTAAAATGAGATGTCATATTACACCTATGAGACAAAAAACTACAAGTGTTGGCAGGGATGTGGAGGGAAAGGAACACTCAACCATTGCCAGTAGGAATGTAGAATGGTGCAGCCATTGTGAAGGAAGGATTCATGGTTCATCAGGAAGCTAGCCATAGAATTGCCATATGATCCAGCTATCACACTGCTAGAATTGAATGCAGGGACATGAAAAGTTGCATGCCCAAAAATGTTCAAAGCATTATTATTTGCTATTGCCAACAGTTAAAAGCAACCCAAGTTTCCATCAACAGATTAATAGATGAGCCAAATGTGCTCTATACATACAATGTAATATTTTTCAGTTGTAAAAAGCTATGTAGTATACACAACCATGACAACCTAGATGAATCTTGAAGTTGTTATTTTCATTGAAGTAGGTCAGTCACTAAAGGACAAATATTCTCTGTCCTCACTGATATGACCTAAGTATATTAAGCAAATTCAGAGAGAGAGAATCTGAAAGATAGGTAATCAGGAGACTGAAAGGAAGTAGAGTGTGGTGAACAAATGCTCAAGCTGAGCAGAAACTATTATAAGATGGAAGGGGGTGGTTTGGTAGTGGATGGGTGATGGTATTGTAGGGATATGAGGGTGATCAGGGTGGGGGTTTTGGGTTAGACTATCCATGGAACTGGAGGGAGGCTGAAAGAAGGAACAGGTGGACTCAGGATTTGTATGTCTATAGGTGAAGCTACAATTGTGTAAATGCTCATTTGGTAAATATGGAAGGGGACAGTCACTGGTGCAGGGTGTCGTTGGTCAGGGGATATGTGGAAAGTATTCACCTGGGGCATGCTTCTATGGAATATGAACCTGCTCATCTTGTCATAGCATGTTATCTCAGTGGGTGGAGACCCAAACAATAAACAAGAAAATATTAAACTCACTTCCTGGGAGTCCTGATACATTATCAGTTAGATGGTCAAGAATCTCTCAAGTACATAGATAGTACTTAATAAAAGAAAACAACCAGTATGTAAAGTCCTCAATATTAATCCAAGTAACTGTGAAACATTATTGAAAAACTGAAACTTAGTGGTTACCATAGTTTCCAAGGGGGGCGGGGAGGTAAAATAGGTGAAACATAGGGCATTTTTAAGACATTGAAAATGTTCTGCAAAGTTTTACAATGACAGACACAGGCCATGAAACATCTTGTCAAACCAATAAAATTGTATTCTGTGAAGTGTAACCATAATGTAAACTATTGCCTATGGTTAGCAGCAATGCTTCAATATTTGTTCATCAATAGTAACAAATGTACCATACTCATGTAAGATGTTATTAATAGGGAGAAATGTTAATAGGGGGAGAAGTGGTAGGGGTGGCTCATGTGGGTATCCTCTATATTTTCAATGTGTATTTTCTGTAACATAAAGCTTCTTTGAAAAAAAAGTTAAAAAAATAAGAAGATACTGGGGGAACACACAGAAGAAATTGTATGCATACATAAAAGGTAACAGATCTTAATGTGATGAAAGGTACAACACAAGAAATTTTTTAGACTTTGTTTTTGGAGAGGTGTGGAAGTTTGATATTATATATGAATTCCAAAAGAGAAATAGATTATGCTTTTAAAATGGTCTGTTCTGTGGTATGATACACTTTGATTAAATTAAATTATAGGTTTTAAATATTTTAATTAAATCAGTTCAGGGCCTTTGATTTGATCACATCAGTAGGGAATGGCTCACGGTTGAGTCCCCATTCCCTTGGGCTATACAAACAGAAACTCAATCAAGAAGACACACAGGAGAAGATACAGAAGAAGAAAGAACTTTTCACTTTTGTTCCTGGAGCCCCAGGGGAAAGATGAGTTATTCACCTGATAGTTTACAGCTGACCTTGTGAAGAGAATGGAGCAGCTGAGAAGCCCTGAGAGACAAGCCCTATGCCAGCCTATAGCTGAGATTGGAAGAAGCTGGGTACACAGAGGCTTAAGAAGAAGAAGGAGGGAAAGACCAGGAGAGATCACACTGTCATCATGCTTCAACACATGGCAACAGGATTTAGTGAGGAAGTAACATTGAATTGGACTCACTAGGGCCTTGTAACTGTAAGCTTCTATGCCAAATAAATGACCTTTTTAAAAGCCAAAAGATTTCTGGTACATTGCATCAGCACCGCTTTGGCTGACTAATACAGAATTTGGTACCAGGAGTGGGATATATACTGATGCAATTACCAAAAATGCTAGAACGGTTTTATAAATAGGTAAGGGATATTTTGTTTTGTTTTGTTTTGTTTTGCTTTGTTTTTAATAAATTGTAAGATGCTTGATGGAAAAGTCTTAGACTACTTTGAAGAGATTCTTGGTAGGAATATGTAGCCTAAAGTTATTTCTGATAAGGCCTTGGAAGGAAATAATGAAACTATTATTGGAAACAAAAGGAAAAGTGATTTATGTTTTAAAGTGGCAGAGAACTTAGCAAGATTGACTCCTGATGTTATATGGAAGGCAGAATTTGAAAATTACAACATAGACATTTAGCCAAGGAGATTTCCAAACTAAATGTAGAAAATGCAGCCTGGATTCTCCTTGCAACTTATAGCAAAATATTAAATGAAAGTGATAAGCTGATAACAGAATTATTAAGCACAAAACAAACAGAAGCTGATTTCATGCCTTTGGAAATCAAGCCCCCAGGTTATTGTGCCACATTTGAGGAATTAACAAAACTTGGAACTTATAAATCAGGATTGAAAATGCAGATATCCAGGAAAGACTTCTGGAAAGTCTGTTGTCTTATGGCTTGGACCCCTGCTTCTTGCATAGTAAACCAACAAGATTTTTGCAAGAGCTATATGAACAAAACCACTGTCATCCTGGAATAAAAGGGACATAGAGGGGAAAGATGGAAGGGAAAACAGCTTAAAGAGGAAAACCATGGATGCTGAGGTCTGGAATTAGGACATTTCCTTGGTCCAAGAGTGGAATCCCTCCCATGTGTACATAGAGGGTGAGTGTGCCCCAGCATTTGAAGAGGGTGGATGTTCCAGCCTAATGTTGAGGGAGAATTTTGCTGCCCCAGGCTACAGAGAGGATTGAGCACATCACAAGATTTGGGGAGAGTGAGGTCAACACCTCAGTGCTTTGAGAAGGTTGACTTGTTCCCATAGGTCAGGGAGAATAAGGTCAACACCCCATAGCTCTGAGAGGTGTGGGACTGTCCCCCATAGATTACAGAAGGGCAGGTCACCACCTCACTGTTTGCAGAATATTGGGCCTATATGTCAGATATTAGGGAGAATGTGGCTACTACCTCAATGTGTTAATGGAGTTGAGACTGTACCCCAGAGATTGGAAATTTTGGCCATCACCTCAATGTTCTTGGAGGGTGAAATGTGGAGCTCAGTTGTCATTGAGATGCTCGATGAGAGTGGAACCAAGAAAATGGTCATTGGTCAAGCCTGGGGAAAGGGTGGTCACCCCATGAGGCTCTAGGGAAAAGAAACCATCATCTTAAGAATGACTTTCAGACTTTGAAATCTAATGGCCTATACTCTGCAGGTTTTTGGAATTGTTGGGTAACAGTGACTCATGTTTCCTTCCCAAATTCTTCTTATGGTAATGCGAATGTTTATCTTATGTCTGCCCTTTTGCAAATTGGAAGCAGATAAATTGTTTTGTGGGTTTCACAGGTATACAGCCAGAGAGGGCTTTTCCCCAAGAAAAACCGTATTTCTGCAAATAACAGTGATGTGACTTTGTACTTAGCATTGCTAACTGAAAGTATTGAAGGTTTTTTGAATACTGTAATATCTTTTTGGAATTATGAGGGTGAAGTGTGGCAAGTTGATGCTATTTATGAATTCTAAAAAGAGATATAGATTATGCTTGTAAACTGGTCTGTTCTGGGTATGATACCCTTTGATTTAAATTCAAATGTTTTAAGTTTACTTAATTAAATCAATTCAAGGCCTTTGATTTGACCACATTGATAAGGCATGGCTCAGGTTTGAGTCCCCACTCCCTTGGGCTATATCAAGGGGCACTCATTCAAGAAAATTCTCAGGAGAAGATACAGAAGAAGAATAAGAGAGAGAACTATATCAGTTTTGATCCTGTAGCCCCAAGATCAATAGATACACCTAATAGTTACAGCTGACCTAGTGAAAAGAACAGAGCAGCTGAGAAGTCCTGAGAGATGATTGCTGTGTCAGCCTACAGCTGAGGTCAGAAAAAGCTGTGCCCAGGGGGATTTAAGAGGAAGAAGGAAGGAGAGACCAGGAGAGATTGCCCACCATCTTGCTTCAACACATGGCAACAGAGTTTGGTGAGGAAGTAACCTTGAGTTGAACTCTTTAGGGCCTTGTAACTGTAAGCATCTAGGCCAAATAAATCACTTTTGTAAAAGCCAATGGATATCTGGTATTTTGCATCAGCACCCCTTTGGCTGACTAATAGAGGAGGTTTTGGATTACAGAAAAGTTTCAACAATGGCAGAGGAAAAGGATCACTGGTGCAGGGTGTCAGTGGTGGGGGGATTTATGGGGATGAGTGCACATGGGTCATGCCTCTATGGAATATGAATGTGTTCATGTGGTCATGGGGTGTATCTGTGTGGGTGGAGATCCACAAAACAAACAACAAATTATTAAATTTCCATATTTTGGAGTCCTGCTACATTCTTTAATATCCCTAGAGTACATAAGCAGGGCCTGGCAATAGAGGACAGATAAATATGACAGGCCCTTAATAGTAATGCTTGTACTTATGAATCTTATCCTTCTAAAACTGAAACTTAGCCTAGTAATATATGTATTTTTATACGGCTTAAGAGTCATCTCCTGAAAACCTTCTTGTTACTCAAATGTGGCCTCTCTCTAAGCCAAATACAACATATAAGTTCACTGCTTTTCCCCTGGCAATGGACATGACTCTTGAGGATGGAATTTCCTTGCACTGAGCAATTATTCCCAAGCACTAACTAGTAATGCATTTGGAAAAATCCTTGCCCCAAAAGGGGAAATATTAAATACAAATGAGTTTTTATGACTAAGAGATTCCAAACTGTAGGGAGGTTGTTCCAGAGGTTGTGCTTATGCATGTCTCAGGAGAATCTCACTGACTGCCACAATAAACAATGTGTCAAGCAGGGATGCTCCTGAGGGCTCTAAAGTCATCTGGACACTATAGGCATGGCAGACTATCCCAGGAAATTGGCAATCCATAGGTGGGCATTACTTTGGTATATATGGTAACCTATCACTCCAATTTAACTGTATTAGACTCATTTATATTTTCCCTACACATGGTATTTCTGCCTTTTATTTGAACCTATAATTAGCCATATACTCATTAAATGTGTGTCCTAGTAACTTAAATCTTTGGTCTAGTCATATGTCATATGAGCCCTGAATCTCAGCAGAGTTGCAGCGATCACCTACTTTCAAGTTCATCAGACTCACTCAGGACAAATAACCAAAGGATGATGATGACCAATGCCCATACCAAAAAACAAACAAACAAACAAAAAACAACAGAATATCTGCAATTGCAAGAAAGACAGCTCCATCCATCTGCCCCATGGGATCT